>JAQIWH010005930.1:0-13723 GCA_034695005.1 Cryptops parisi | reverse complement strand
ATGCATCGATTTGAAAAAGTACTCAAAATATGCAATTGCATATGCATCTATGCAAATGCATAAACATCCGGGCCCTAGTTATTAGTATATTTTATATTTTGATTTGATTGTTTTTTGATTTTTTCATTGTATAATTTTATACAAAAATGTATAAGGTAGACTCATGTTTATTTTTATGACTTGCCAGTCAGGTAGTGTATATGGGCACAACAGGTCAATTTGGCCTGTTGTCCATTTACTCTGTATTTCGGAAAATAGCAAGTCTGTTTCAAATAAATAAAAAAAAAATTCTTCATTCACATTCAAAAATCTGTGCTTGAAGTAGCTTATATTTATTTTGTAACAACATACCCTAGGCTAAGCAACAACTTACCTCATACCGGGGTAAGTATTTACAATTGCATGACTGCAAAAAGTAGATTTTAGGCATGTATATAAAAACTTAAGGACTCCCAAAAAATTAGAAATTAATTATGGAAGTTCACATTTTCAAATTCCATAAATATCAATCTCATAGCTTATCACACAAGTCTTTAAAAATACAAAGCAAAATTTGTAACAACTTACCCGTCTCCCCCACATACTGTACATACGAGCGTATCAACATATGTTCTTATTTACAACAATACTGTAACATTAGTTAATTTAGTTATAAAAAATCTAAACATTTAGCTGTACTTAATATGTAACATTTTACTCAGCAACACACTACGTCAAAATTTTAACTCTGTAGGTAATCGGGAACCTACTGTACAAAAGACAGCTCAATGAGGTCGTGACAACGCCGAGTGAAGTTAAATAAAAAGCTGTAAAAATGGATTTTTTGATTTCTTTCAATCGAAAGAGTTGGTTTCAAACTACAGTGTAATCAACAGATAATTGAGATGCATTAACCCATCGGCACAAAAAACAAACAAACGTGAAAGCAGGCAAATAAAATACTGTCATTTATAATACAAGGAAATAACTTTTGCAACTTTTTTATTGTTTTCTTTTATGGTTGTATAATGTGAGACTCACTGAAACCTATATAACAAATGCAATTATGCACTTGCGAAAAAAACTTTCTGAAATAAAAACGTTGCAGTCTTCAATGCAAAACGAGCATCAAGGAAAACCTAATCATGAAGGGATTCATTCCTGTTGACAACGGTTGACATAGAAATAATACTCAAGGAAAATCGGTATCACGATTTATCGATTTATGTGAGTTTTTAACAGGATATAAAACTAAATGAGGAAAACATCGAAAAAAGAAAAGTTTGAAATACTGGATATACAACTTATATAAAATTGGACATTTAACCTTAAAAATTTTGTTTCAAGGATAATAAAAATAGCACCATTTAAAAGACCCTCCCCTTTCCAGCTGCTATCATATCCAAAACTCAGAATTTTAATTATATTAGCTTTCCAAGTATAAAATTGGTACGTATTGGCTGGGACATATGGTATAACTAGTACATCATGCACTGACTATGACTGACTGAGAAAACTGACACCTGTAATAAAAAAATTGTGTGGGTAGATGCGTCGCATATTTAAAGCCAGCAAGAAAATATCGTCCTCATAATTGTCAACAAGTGTTTTCTCAACTCAGTTTTCTTTTTGAGTAAAACAGTTATAGAGATGTTTCTAGTAAGGGAGACCAAGGTTGGTTGTTACAGGAGCAAGTTGTTACATCGGCTTTTAAAATTAGACAACAAATGGTAGGATCTCTTGCTATTAATCGTTAGAAAGCTCCGAGAAAATCTTACTTTCAAACGGTTTTGATGGCGACTTCTTCAATAAACACGCAAGATATGTAGAGTTTTCTAGTTTTTAATGTTATAACATACATTTTTTCGATTGCGAAAAAAATTAATAATCAAAAGTTATGAGGGATATTACAATTAAACCAGTACAGTTAAAAACCTTAACTATTAAGCTATAATTCGTAAGTAAAAGTTTGTTCCACATGATGTTCGGCTTATTGAGAATGGACAAAATGTATGAAAGAACTCATTGGGGTTGATTGTTACAGCCGCAGAGGGGTGAATTGTTACAGTGTAAATTGTACAACTATAATTAGGGTGAGAACGTACAAACAAAACAATAACAGGGGAACAACACCGAAGATGTTTTAAAGAAACATGTGAAAAAATATTGAAAGATAAGAAGTCATTCAGAACTGTTGAAAAAAATTGTTATGTAAATTTTTGAGCCCACAAACAGTACACTGACCATACTCCTTTTTACGTGTGCGGTGCCTTAACTAGTTCTGATGATGCATACAAATTGTTTTTTTATTATTAATATATGTAAAAACGTAATAACCACGAGCATTAAAAATCCTTTTTAACAGCATATAGACAATGATACTCAGTACATTAAGACGAATCCATAGACACCTCATTCAACAAAATCCACCAAGTCGTTTGTTTTATACACTGACATATAGCGCCCGCCATATTGGCTGTTCGTTGATGCCATATAGCTAATGTCACTTGAGAAAATGAGACGGATCCGAGGACACCCATCAAAATTCATAGAGCCAATTAGTCTGTAGGAAGATATAAAGAATAATGCATATATGGCATGTAGCGTCCGCCATATTGGTTTCTCATTGGTGCCATTAGTCGGTGTTACTCAGGTTTCTAAGACGAATCCATAGACACTTTATTCATCAAAATCCATTTTGTTTTGTTTTTATATGTCCTGTTATTGTTGTCCTGTTATATGTCCTTTTTCCTGTTGCTGTTATGTTTTTATATGTTTTAATATGTTTATATATATATATACACACTCACTCATTCTCTCTCTCACTCACAAGTGAAGCTAATATAAAGAGTATAATAAACAGCAAATTCTAACTTGCCAGCTGGCAGTTCAAGTTTGTTTTAGAAAAAGGAAGTGCACGATTTTATTAAAAATGTATTTGCCATTATTTTCACAATAGAAAATCAAAAGAAACATTTTCGCCATATTTGTTGTATTTCTTTCGAAAACGAACAAAAGCTGTGCTAGGTCATAAAAATTTGCGATGTGTATGTTGAAGATGCCATGAAACTACATCAATGTCCGAATTAGTTTGCTAAATTTCGGTCTGGAGATTTTGATGCAGATAGTGTTATTTTTGTGAGTGTCCTTCATGTGGTGAATACCACATGAAGGACACTTACAAAAATAACACTGACTTCACTTATTTTTTCATTTAATAATGTTACGTCTCTTAGAGACAAAAATATACAAAAAAGAACTACAGATTCTTTTGACCATGTAAGCAATAATTAAAACATTTTTTTTAATGAAAACACGTAATACTACAAATGTTTTTTGCATATAAACGGATGTTTCCTGACAGATAAAAGTAGCTCCTTTAACTGTTTTATAGATACTAAAGAGAACCTTGAGAGAGAAAATTTGGAATAAACCCCTGTAATTTCAAGGGTGTATTTGCGATGCTCTAAGATTTTCATGCTCAACAATCCAGCTTGCCAAGAACTATAAGGGGTGTTACTGGCATTTTAAGGCTCGACTGATCTCAATCAACTGATGAAAAAGAACCATTTGAGGAATAGTTACAAGAGGTATACTGATTTAAACCAAAAAAAAAATTTTGACGTGTCGATTGTAGGCAGCCTGAAGACACCTGATTCGAAAGAAAGGGACGTCGCCCCAAATAGAAATACCATGGATTAGTATTGAATTAATCTTCGTTTTTAGATAGTAGAGTTTTTCACGATAGTTCAGAGCTTTGTACAGTTTTTTGACAACCCAATAACTTTTGGGCCACCCGGTATATATCAGAAAACTAGCTGTAAACCGGTGCCCACACGAAAAAAAAAATTCTTAAAAAAAAGTAAACGTTCTCTCGTTACCACTGCTCTAACCAATAGAACACCTGACCTCCATTATTATGCCTCTAATGTGTGGAGGCATAGTAATGCCTCGTTGCTACATGTGAAGTTTAGACTCTCCACAGTATTGGGGCAGAAAATGAAGGGATAAAAACCTAACCATTTTCACCCCAGGACATAGGAAATTAACCCTTCCGAGTTTGGTTCCAATCGGTCCAGCGGTTTAGGAGCCTTATTGGTGCGCACAAACTAATCGAAAACCTTTATAGTATAGATACAAAGCATGTCGATAGTACAATTCTCCATACGAGAATTCCATATGTATTTGTTTGTTTTGTTGTTCTTGTTTTCAATTTCAAATTATTGATGCAATTATGTTCAGATTGTAGCGCTATCTCTTTTTGTCCCAATGAAAAACGAAGTTCAATCAATGAACAATACTGATATTGAATTAGTAACAATTTATATTTTATTCATTATTTATGGCAAAATACATTCTAATGTATTTTTCTCATAACTCCTCTTAGTCTTTTGGATTACATTCAGCCGGTGTTACACAGCAAGGTGCCATAATGCATCGAATTTGAGACTTGGGACATTGTTCTACGTCTATCTTGCCAGATGGACACGATGGCTGCACATATAAAGCAAAATTGTCATTACACCTTACTCTACACTGGTCGAAGTTATTGCTAAATCCAAACCCAATTTTTAATAAAATCTCAGAATTAATTACTTGTTATATGTCTAGTAACCTTTAAAATTTGCAAGTAACTATCGTATTAAGGTACCGGTACGAAAAAATGTTAATCAGTAGTAATATGTATTTTTTTAGAATGAATAAGAGCCATCGCAGCCCTACAAAGAGTTGCAGTATATTCAACTTTTAAAAAAATTTTAAAGAATTTTAAAGTCGTCGAATAACTGGGATAACAATTATTAATCTTTTTGTCAAGTTCATGTTAAATGTACAGTTTAAAGAAGATATACCTTAGTTGTTGGAGTTGATGCCGCTTCTGAAAATTGAAACCAGTAGCAAGTTTTCAGTATCAAGCATACAAGATTCAACATACGTCTATTTTAATAATATTTTTGTTAACCAAATAATGATTAACAAAAACAGAATATTTACCAGCTGTTTTTGGTGACAATCCTATCAACAACGTAAACAAGATCGAGATCACCAACAGAGTAGATGAACGCATGTTCAATTTACAGACCGGTGACACTAAAAAATTAAAAATAGTGTTCACACAAAATATATCGATATGTTGCAGTGGATGATATTGACTGATTCGATCAAATCTAACGAGTGAAATCTCGTCCCTTCATCTGTCAAATATAAATAGTGAAAAGGGGGCGGAAAAATGTGGTTTTATTTATTTTGGCAACAAGCCATTGGGAGTTACTAAGTGTATTCTACTCAGAATTTAAATTTCCTTTTTCCTTGACGTCAGGATGTGCATATAGCTTAAAAAAAATTAAATTTATAATAAAACCTGAAATAACCTTTAATGTACTAACTGACAGACGTAAAAAAAAACTCACAATGACAAAACTCTCGTCATATCCTTTACAATGATAATTATTTGTGGTTCACATATTGGTATCAAGGAACCTAAACTTCTATAAGAGAAATAAAACTTTTATTGCTCTGTTTTAAAAAAAATATCAGATACGTTGTTTGTCGTGTATTATTCTAAACCCTGGTCTACACGTAACCTTTTGTCGTCAGTTCTGCCAGACTGCACAGACAAAACGATAGGCTACGTGTAGACGGCAAGTTTGAGCAATTGCATGAACTAAATGAGTAGTGGTTTTATCTGTCAAACTGATCTCTTCATGCCAGACAAAACGTTACGTGTAGACCAGGCTTAAATGTAATTTCAGCTTTTCTATATGCAAAAATAATAAATTGCTTCAAACAATTACATAACTAACTTCACACAACCACAAATCACGCCAACAGATAGTTAGTAAGTACATAAAATAAAATTACGGAACGAAAATGTTTTAAAACAATAATTACAACGAACTTTCTATTATCCGGTACTACTGAGACCGGAAGGTTGCCGGATAACATAAATTTTCTGCATATCTCATCATCACTCTTTAAATTATCATAGCGCCTTATAAAAGCGCCGTGTCTATTAAATGTTTGTATTGTTAAGAGAGATATTCATTGTGTCACTATTGTTAACGTTGTTCTGACCACACCGTTTGTCATATTTATGTAAAGTTTTGTATAGTTAACTCGTCAAAGTATTTGACTACCTACCTCGCCAATTTTGTATTTACTTTTGAATTTATATTTTGTATTTGATCTTTTATTATATCCAGGTAGGATTGATTTCAATTGGACTGTGTGATTGTTTTTAGCTTGATGATTATTTTATGTTTCAGTTCTGATTATTATGATTCCTGTTGTAATTGTTTTAATCGTGTCATTGTTTTTCTGAATCGTTTAAACAATGGTAGATCCGTACACAAGTTTCATGGAATTAATTGGACTACCCTATCTATTTCTAAGTCTATTTTGTGTATTGTACAACTCTAACTTGAAATTATAAATAAAAAATAAATAACTCAGTGAAACGTTTTACAGAACATATTAAACAGGTATTGGTATATGCATCTGTAGTACCGTATTCTGGATATTGTAGAAATGATACAAGGGAGAATCAAAAAAGAATTGAGTAAATTTTTTACAGCAAAACAGTCATTTATTTGCAAAAATCGTTATATACATTTTGAACGGTGAACATTGATTCACTTCTCAACATAACAACCATTAACATTGATACATTTGTCCCAACGTGATACCAACTTTTCGATGCCCATAGCGTAGAATTTGTTCGGCTAGGAGCGTAGCCATGGTACGCTCAGCTGTATTCGCCTCACTGTCGTTCTCGAAGCATGTGTCAGCAAGGTGTTGCGTTAGAGGTCCGAACAAGTGAAAGTCAGAGGGCGCCCAAGACTGTAGACTGTAGGACTTCCCACTTCCAGGACTGCAGTTTTTGCGCACTAATGCAGAAACATAAGGACAACACTCCGGATCTCCACAATCATGAACGTCTCCAGCGTACCTGCCAGTTTGGAACAGCTGTAGCTCAGAATGCAGAACGCGTACACGCCAGCCATTTCAGGGGGGAATGGAGAATTACATGCTCTTCAAAATGTATATAACGATCTTTTTAAAATACATAACAATTTTTCTGTGAAAAATTTACTCAATTACTTTTTGATTCTCCCGCGTAGATATATAAAGAAATAGCTGATTAATTTACAGTCGGTACCGTACTTATGTTAAAAAGTATAAGACCACACCAATAAATAAATCAATATATAAACATCACTAAACGAACATTAAAACACGTTAATATTTTTACATAACACACTTTGTTTATTCTTTGATGAATGTGTGTAATTTGAACAGCATATTCGACTGTCATTTTGCATGTTAAACAATTATAAGACTGTGGATGAAAATCTTCTCTATCGGTATAACTGTAAATCAGTTTAACTGATTTACAGTTTATTCGCATACATTAATGTAGTTTTTTTGTACTTCGTTTATATTATTGTTGCAATACCTAGATGAAATTCATTTAGTGACAAAGACGTCAACAAACGTATTATTATTATCATCATAACCAAAGCAAGTCGGAAACGGAAATTGCCCTCCGTGGAAGATCTAAGACGGAAATTCACAATGTTTTGACGATGAAAGAAAATTCCGGAACCAAAAAACGAATTGGACGACGCACATCACTTCCACCCAAACACAGCAGAAGGTTCACAGTTTGGCAACCCATAAATAATAAGTAGACGAGCGAAATTTCTCGTAAATCTGCTGGGTAAATCTACAAAATTGGTCCTACTTCTATATCAAGCAAACATTTTACGGAATACATGTTTCTGACTGAATACCAAAAATATTCTGAAGCACTTCGATTTGAGATCATCTTTTATCCTAAATTTTAAACATTGTGTACTTCCAGTTGGCCACAATGAAACTATAGTGATATAAATCTAAGAATATTACAGGGTTGTGTCATGCTTTATGTTGTATTATGCCTGTGTGTGAAATAGGTGAATAAAAGTACAAGTCTACGACGTATGTTGAATCAGTTGAAACCGTCGAACCTTAAATATTCACGAACTTGTTAATTCACGATAAAAAGACAATTCAAATTTGCTCTACTTAATTTTTTTTTTCAATTCTTTTATAGTCATATTTTCCTCTCAAACAAAAGCTCACATATTTAGGGTTAAGATGTAGGAAAGACGCAAGTATTAGCTTCTGAATTGAAAAATTAACATACACCACAGACTCTTCACAATGTGATATTCCAGAAATTAATTATTCTTTAATTAATTGAAGGCTTGCCCAGAATAACGTTGCATGAGCCAATTCATAGTTTTGAGTAAATGGAAAAAAAAGTATTTAGCAACACATTGATTGTCATATATCAATGTGTGATCAATGTCGAAGTGATATATGTATGATTCAGGTAGGTTTGAGTTTGTCTGTTGGTAGTACTAGCTAGGCTCATGTATGAGGCACGGTATTCCATAACCATCTCAATATTAAATTTTTGGTGCTTGGAACGTTATTCTGGGAAAGCCTTCAATCGTTAATTGTTATTAATATTTCAAATGATTAACTTTTTTCGATTACTGAAGTTCGGATATTGATTGAGATGCAGTACTCATCCTCTGCATTTTCTTGTCCAATGGCTGGTATATAGTGACAATACTAGGAAAGCTTATTGTCACACTCTTAATTATAATATTCAGTCGAGTATTGTTATGAATCGTTTTCCTTTCAACACTCTTTTATCTTGGAACGCTCTTCCACGTTCGATAAGGAGAGTTGCAATTACATGTTCAAAACAAAAGAATTGTGTTATTAAATATGGTCATTTAAAAAAAAACAAATTGTTTAAACACATCTTGTTTGGCCAAGATTTATTTTTATTCAAGGGCTACATTTTATTGTAACACGTTTTGTATTGATTTACCTCTATGAGAGGCTTAATAATTATAAAATGAAACATAAAACCAAGCATGTCGGTAATACAACCACCCACGTGAAAGTTTCTACTATGTTTATTATTCATTACAAGATACATTATAGTTTATAGTTATGCAATACTGTAATGCATTTTCTTCACTAATTTCCTTAGCGTTTGTCTTTTGGATTACATTCCTCAGGTGTTACACAGCAAGGTGCCATGACGCATCGAGTGTAAGAGTTGGGACACTGTCCTACCTCTACCTTATCGGGTGGACACGACTGCTATACATAAAAGAAAACCATCATTTGATCTTATGCTACACTTAGGTCAAGTTGTCACTAAACTTGAACCCAGTCATCAATAAAATCGCAGATTTATTACTCCTCATTTGAGTAATATGTTTGGAGTAGGCACCAAACCTCTTTGAATCGCTTGTTATTCAAGGTTAGGTTAATGAAACAAACAAACGAAAAAGTATTAAGTACATGATTAATGAATCAAGAATGTTTTATAAAGCATATTTCTGTTTGTTTAATCCAACCTGGCCTTCAAACTCGTAACCCAAGTACAAGCAAGTAGCGCCATAAACAAGGTTGGGCCTTTAACTGCAAAATTAAGCCCGATTCTAACTATCGCGGTAACGCGGCGTTTTGGCTGAGATTTGCAGTTTGACCAGTGGAAAACTCAAGCCACAACGCCGCGATAGTGGGAATCGGGCTTAATATTTTTAAGTACCGGTAGCCTTTATAAATTGCAAATAACTATCGTATTACGTAAACGTTAATCAGTAGCTATCTATATTTTTTACAATGATTAAGTGCCATTCCAACCCTACAAAGAATTACATTTAATACTATAAAGTCGTCGTGTAACTGGGTTAAGTTTCAAATTCATGATTTTTTTTTCATGTTAAATTTATAGTTAAAACAAGATATACTGGTTTGGGTACCTCAGCTTTTGGAGTTGCTGCCCCTTCTGAAAATCGGAAACAGTAGCAGGATTTCAATATCAAGCATACAAAATACTCATTTGACAGAATATTTAACAATATTTTTGATTCTACGTAACAAAAACAATGATTATCAAATGAATCTAAATAACAAAAACGTGATATTTACCAGCTGCCATTGGTGATAACCCAATCAACAACGTACACAAGATCGAGATCACCAACAGGGTAGATGAACGCATGTTAAATTTAACGAACGGTGACACTAGAAATGCTAAAATACTGTTCATACACAATAAGTTGTTATATTGCAGTGGATGTTAACTGATTCAATGAACAACAATGAGTGAAGTCTCGTACCTTCACCTGTTGATTATGAATAGTGAAATGAAGGCTGGAAAATCCGTCGTTTTATTTGGTTTGGCAACTAGCCATTGGGAGTGACTACTTGTATTCTAGGAATTCAAATTTTCGTTTCCCTTGACGGTGTATGTATGTCTCAAACAAATTATAATAATAATATTTATAATGACACCTGAGATAACTTTTAATGTATTAACTGACTGGTAAAAAAAACGTACAATGACAAAACTGTCGTCATATCCTTTACACTCTAATTATTTGTAATTCACGTATTAGTTTCAAGGTTTTCTCAATTTCTAAAATACATATAAAATTTTAATTGCTAGGTTTTAAATTTTTTATAAGATACATTGCGTAAGTAGTTTCACTATTCTAAGTGTAATTTCAGATTTTGCGTATACATACGAAAATAATAAATGGCTAAAATTTAAAAAAAGTGTATTATTTAAACAACAACAAATCACGACAACACACAGATAGTGAAGCCCTACATAAAGAAATTACTAACTTAAGACAACAATTATGTAACCAACTGCAAGTACATCTGTCAATAACGACGGGAAATTTTATCGCGCATAGTAATATTTGAAATTTTAAATTCAGGGCTAACTTCTAGTTTAGATAAACATTTTATGAAATGTTGTACGTGTTTCCAATCGAACGCAAGAAATATTCAGAAGCAATTTGAGGTTGTCTTTAACAGATTTTGTTGGATAAATTTTGTTATTGAAAAAACTGAAACAATTTTCTTTCAGTAAAAAAATACTCATTTAGAAGCAATTTGATTTGGAATCCTTTTTTTCACTAAAGTGTTTGTACAGTTTGCTACCATGAAACCATAGTGATCTAGTACAAACAGTATGACATTGTTGTGTTATAGTTTACTTCATTTCCGTAGTTAACGTGTTTACAATAATTACAATGTTTACACAGTAAATGTGACAAACATACACAGACAAAAGAAATTATATTTCAGCAGATTTCGATATACTTTTATACTCTCACCCAAAATGTTTAACTGTTCAACATTTTTTAAAAACTTAGTTCCATAGACTTCGAGAAAATTCACGACCACATTTCATCGTACACAATTCAAAATCCACAATTCATCGAAATCACAATTTAAGTTAGAAGAAATATTAAAATAAAGGTTTGTAATACAGTATAAACATTTCGCTTTCACGCATTTGTCAGCTGCATTTTGCGGCCTCCAGTTTTCTTTTTTGACACTTAAGCATTGAGTGAGAAATGTGAAAGTCAAATAAACCGCACATCATAACATAATCCGTCATAAATATCGAAATTTTCAATCACATGTTCTTCTATATTTGAAAGATAACATAATTTGTGAAATTATGATATTGAATTAAAGTTGGAAGTTTAATTAACTAGATTATTACCCCCACTCTAATTGAACCTGTGTGCGAAGTACGTATTAGCAGCAGAATCCTATGTTAAATCAGTAATCAGCTTCGAACTCAAATCATTCACAAGTTTGTTTATTCGCGAGAATAGGACAATTCAAAGTCGCTCTACTCTAAGAATTATTAAATATTTCTACATTCGCGAAACACTGGCTTCTCGCATTCACGATTCTTTTTTAAACATGAACACTAACAAAAACTCAAAAGCAAAAACTTTTTCTCAATAAAAAATTTAGCATAGTTTATAAACATTCCTAGAGCCCACCACACTCTAAGTACTGTGTTTCGTTAAGAGCAGTTAAAGAGTGTTCGATCCATACGCGAACAAACAGACAAACATAACATAATTTTATGTATCGAATATAAATAAAAATATAAATAATAACCATTATAAATATGCATTCTATTATATTCCAAGTAATGTTTTATACTTTTTAAATAATTATAACATGAAAATGCTAAATAGAGACAAATATATGTATAACCATTAAGTAACATTTCCAACACTAATCATTGTTTTTGTAACTGTTCTGCTGTATTTTGAAAAATACTTTAAAAGGTCAAACAAAATTCACAGAAGATGCATGCGCATCCGCGTGTTCCGTTTTATAACCCTTTTTAAATGTGAAAACGTTATAACAAATGTAAAAAATTTAAAACGCCTTAACATAAAAGTCAACTATAAAAAGAAATTCTGAATCATAAAAAGATGATATATATACCAGCTGTCATTGTCGAGATCTCAATCAACAACCTGAATGATGTAAACACAATATAATCGATAACCGATTATATGAAAGCATCTTGAAGTTAATGAACGGAAACATTCAAATTTGCGCAAAATAATTCAAATTAAAGGCTAGATATTAACTAATGCCATAGCTGGGCACAGGTAACGAGAAAGTTAACTTCGTTAAACGTCAATCCGTTAATCAAAAAGTTAACTTTGTTAATCAACAATCCGTTAATTCGTTAACAATGTATCGGAAGTTAACAAATCCGTTAATCCGTTAACGCAAAAAAATAATTTTTTTTCTTTACAAAAAACCATCTAAAATCATGGCATATTATACTTTAGTATAATATGCCATGCTGAAATGGTAAAGTAAGTCCCAAAGTTTTTGAGTTGAAAGAGGCTATTTTATACATTGGTTCTTTTTTTAGGCTTAGGTTTTTTAAGACATGAAAAATTAGGGAATTTTTTAAATAAAACCCAATATTTAGCGAATTAACTAAATTATTCTATTGTGTTTATTGATTAAAAAACACAATAGACTATTTATGCTAAATAATTTTTAAAAAACGGATAAAAATTAAAACGGACAAATTGAACATATTTATTATTTCTTATTATCACGATCCCTTGGATCAATTATAAATTATAAATGTTAAAATTTGTTTATAGGCTCGGCGGTTGAGATTTGCCAACAGATTGAAAGAATTTCCTAATGCGAAACGGGGTTGATTCCAAGAAGTTAACTGGATATCTTTTATTAGTAATTTTTTAATTATGTACTGAAAGAAGCTTTCCAGATTAAAAATTTAAATCTGGGCTTAATCTGCTTCACCTAAAAGAAATATATACTGATATAAACAGTCGATAGCCACGTATTTAATCTAGCATGATCGAATAATTATATGTACACTAGTAAATAGCCCATCAAAAAAGACGGGAAAGTTATTTATTCATTTAACTCATATCGCTGTGCAATATTTGTTATAGTTATTATTCGCAATATTCGTTACAGTTATAGTATTTATTTCGGAATTTTCACACAAGGTGGTGCTGGTGAGAAAGCACCCAGGTGCCAGGTGCAGAAAGAAAGAATCACGTAATGTTTTTTTAACTGCTGAGGCTCCTCCGCCTGGAGGAGCAGTAGTAGTAGTGGTAGTAAAAGTAGGAAAGTTTTCTATTTTATTAATAGGATAATGATGATTAGGATGTCGGGTGAATGTGTATATAATAATGATGTTAAAGAGCGAGGTGTGGTATTGAAACCAATCTTTGAAAATCTTCGAGACAATATCGAATGAACTTTTTAAGTGTAAAAAGTTTCAATGATCGACATTTCGTTGTGGAACAATAAATGAACCATCCAAATCAAAGTTCTTAAAATATGGTGTAAT
>JAQIWH010005929.1:0-13724 GCA_034695005.1 Cryptops parisi | reverse complement strand
CCCTATGGAAGTCGAAGTGCAAGCTTTCCCACAATGTTAGTCATGTAAAACTGTCACTTTCGTATCGTTTTTGATATTATCGTATCAAAAGTGGGCGGAGTTGATACAACATTACAGGTCGAACAAAGCACAACAGATCAGTCGTATTGGAAAAAATATCTTGTATCTATGAGTTTTGTCTTTGTATTTCATTGATAGTATAATGCTAAGTTTATTTATATCTCAAGATATCCGTAATACGTGTGCAACAGCACATTAGTTTACCATTTTATAATAATTATGAACCTATGATAAACAAAATATTAAAAGTTAATCTTTGCATAGTGACTTTGCACGCAGGATTTTGGAATTCAAAACCGTTACACATTTTCTGCTAAAAATTCTAAAAAAGCAACCAGATTAACTTAATCGTAACAGCCAATGGATAGTAGCAAATAAATTAAACTCAATTTAACATGACATTAATTCGAAAGCGTACATTATAGTAAACTTATGGGCCACAAGTATAGACCTACTCAACCCAACCTAAGTCGGTTCATCGCTAGCAAGAAAACCATTCTCAACGATTTCTCCTTAATATTAATCAGTTATTTATATAACTTGTAATAAAAGTTTTGACCATAATGTGGAGATAATTATTGAAGCTAGTGGTTATATAAGGATCAACTAAATAATTAAAATAATTAAAATAACTATGAAACATTGACAACGTTACTTACATTAGAAGAGCTGGTAGTGAAATGAAAAACGTAATGAGCGCGGGTTTCTACATCAGAACAAAGGAAAAGATGGATGAACAATAATTTATATACTACGAGCAGTGATTGATGACGTTTTTGACTTCATTTTCATTGCTCACACCTATGCAACGTCATTTGAGAACAAGCTACAGGATCACGTGATTGCAATACTTCATTTTCATTAGACAAGTGAATAGTTGATCAAAATAATATTAAATCGACTTCCTGTCAAATAAAATTAAAATTATCTTCCTGTTGTAATTGTGATGCCAAGCGTACATTGCGTCTACCAACTGTTTCAAATTATATTAAGTTAATGATAATGATTTATTTGAAATTTTATGGAATGTGCTCATAGGGATGAAACATTTTTAATTCATTTTGGGGAACCTGCTCATTTATTGAAAACCTTTTTAAAATGAAGGAATATGTTAAAAAACATTATTTATATACATGATTTTTATTAAAGCGTAATAATTGAAGCGTAATAATTAGGGTGTGAATTGTTTTTTACTTTAAATTTTAAAATACTGTAAGCAGTTGAAACATCGTGAAATCGATTGCATATCCTTAAACCTATCCTTTGTTTTTTTATCATTGTATCAATTTATTTTTGGAAAATAAACCAACTCAAATCTCAAAAACCGGAAACTTGAACGTCGCTATTTTTTTATGAAATCTTAAAAGTTACCTAGAGTAGTGCATGATTGATCAAGAAAACAAAATTTCAAAATTCTTTGATCTGACGCTACACCACGCAATCAATGAAACTACACATTTATAGTTATTTGAAGTTATTTTAGTTATTTATAGTTATTTTAGATACACGTTTAGTCATTAGACGTGGGCTTTCAGATGAGATAAAGTTGCCTACGCTATGTAGCATAAAAAGTGAGATATAGCGATGTCCTGGGATACCTGCCGTTCCCCTATGTCTAATATGTGCCACCATGTTTAGTTTTTTTTAAAATTTGTTATTTATATTTTTAAAACCGTTAATTTCGTGCTCACTAAGTGTTGCTGTATTTAAGAACATGCGTAATTCTTTGTTGTATTCTAAATAGTATTGTTCTTATTATTTATAGTAGTATTTTTTATTTCTTCGTGCTAAAGCACTGTCTGTGTAATGAAACCTGTCAACTTGATACTTGACTGCTGATAAAGTGGTAGATCTTAGGCATCTAGACAAAATTGTGGTTTTATAATAACGTAGAATTGCTATTATACGTAGCGTAGCTAAAATTCGATTTGTTTTGCACAATTTACAATGCAAATGTATATGTAGCAATGTAGCATAGTATACTTATCTAATTGTTATAAAATGCTAAATCTGCCTCCTCCTGCTCCTCCTCCTCGCCAGTTATGTTTCTATAACAACAACAATAACAACAATCTAACAAAATAACAACACAAAATATAACAAAATATAGCAACTTAGGCAATTGTTTCTTCCAGCAAAGAATTTTTTTACATGCGCGTGCTTCCTCACCAGCGCCACCGTATGTGAAAATTTCGAAATAAAAAATAAATACTCCAACTGTAGCGAATATTGCGCAGCAATATGAGCTAAATGAATAAATAACTTTCCCGTCAATTTTGACGAGCTATTTACTAGTAACAATATAACTACCTATACCATCAATTCAAACTTCAAAGTGCTATTAATTTTTTTAATTAGAAATAGCAGTTAATTAAGCATTCATAAGAATGCTCAATTATAAAAGTAATAAAAATAATATACAGTACAATATTCAGTTATTTTTCTCCGTCATTGTGAACTGTCTTTTATCTAATTTTATAGTGATCGTGATAGTTTTATTTAATCATTCTTGTTAAGAAAGTTGTGCATGTTAAACTCTTTCAATCAATTTCAATCGATTCCAACTGTTTTTTCTGACGTCAAACACACGCCGGGGCGTATTATCGTGCTTGTGGTCAAACAACAAAAGCACTGAAACGCGCCCGGATGTGTGTATGACGTCATAAAAACAGTTGGAATCGATTAAAATTAGATTTAAAAAGTTTGACGTGTAAAATTGACTTCAAGAAATTATTAAAGAAGTAAATAAAATAATATTATGCAGTGATCAGAGATCCAAGCGGTTCGACTTACGTACAACTCGAGATCCGAACCAAAATTCGGGGAAAATCTAGATTCGAAATGCGAATAAAGAATCAGGTGGTCGTTTAAAACAAAAAATAAGTAACATTAGACAAGTTTCTCTCTAAAGAGAAATCAAGTTGGTCGTAATATTATTGAATCACAACCCTCAACTAAGATTACAGATGGAAAAAACGTAGTTAACTTCTTCCAGTGAACAGTAATATTCCTTTTACTACTATTGATTGATTAATTATCATACAATATTTTTATGTATGTACTATTATAAATACAGAAACATTCAACTGTTGTTATTAAATATACTTATTTTATCATTATTTACCAATATGATCTTTTGAAATAGACACTTAAAATGCTTTTCATTGGGTACATTTTGGGGGGGTCTGGAACGGATTAGTTCAATTTACATTATTTTTTATGGGAAAATTGAACTCAAAATCCGAACAATTCGAGAACCGAACCTTGTCTTGGAATGTTTGGAACTCGAGAGTCCACTGTACTTGGGTTATTTAACAAACGACTACATTGCCTGTTTTACACTTGTTCAGTTATGATAATTAAGCATCCGTGGAGTTTTCCAGAAGTAGGCGCTGCTGATTGTTTAAGTCTATTTTGTTCGATGTTTATGTCGTCGATGATGCCGATTTAGGTTATTTTATATTGTATCGCTAAAAATGGTAACATTTTAACGAACACGCAGTTTTGATATTTCTTTTTCAATTTTTCGAAGGTTTCACCGTCGGCACCTACGACAATGATCCTCTCGTCAACGTCAGCGATAATGAGGCTGCTGCCATTGCCATTAACAAGCCATATGCAAGCCACTTCCAACATCATCGCCTTTCCACCTTCATCGGCTCATATCCTCAGGTAAATGAAACGCTGCACTAGATTACCAAACTCCAAAATCGGTTAAAATTTAGTGGAACAAGAATGACTTGACAATAAATTTTTAAAAAAAGCGACAAAAATAAAATGTGGGTCTATTGGAAAGCCAGGGTCGCATAACTCGTTGTTTCGAAAATCGAGAAAGGAATTGCGTTTCAGTTAACTCCAATCGTCACCAAGAAAAATTACAATTGCCAAAGGTGAAATGGTATCACGTCAAAATATTGCGGCATCGACAAAAATGTCGTGGCAATAATGTCGCGGTGCAAAAATGACGCGGTACAAAAAAGGCGCGATACAATGTCGCGGTAAAACATGCCATCGACATTTCATGGTAAAAAATGCCATCGACAAAAATACTGTAATTTTGTAAATTTGTCCTTATTATCTTTTATTGGGTTGAGTTGATGAGGTTAGGTTAGTTTCGATTTGTGCGATTGTTGGATAAGTTGCGAACTTTATTATTCTGAAATTCAGAGTTTATCATTAATGATTAGGTTAGATAAGCTTAGATAATGTTATGTTAGGTTAGGTTACATTAAATTAGGTTAGTTTAGTTTCAATTGATGCGAATTTTACATAAATCTCAAATTTATTATTTTGAATGCAAGTTTTCCGTTTCCTGGACGTGATAGCTGAGCTAACCCAATTGTGCTTGCAGTGGTTAGGTTAGTTAAAATAAAATAAGCGATGAAAAAAAAAATTCGCTTTCATGCGGTTAGTTAATGTTGTTGGTTATATTTTGTAATTTCCATGTTGTGTTATAATTTTGTCATGTTGTGGTATGTTTATCACAAATTTTGAATAAATACATCGGATCGACGAATCCCAGAATCACCTTTACGATAAACAAACTTTTTTCTTCACTATATGTGAAGGATTTTTGTAATAATGACAGGTGAATTGCCTTTAAAAAGATAATTTCTATTGAAATAAAAAATGGCTTTAAGTGGGATTAGGTTAAAAATCACGTTAAAAATCCATGATATTTTCGTCTCCGATGAAAACTTTTTCGGTGAAAGTGAGGAAAAGAAATCTTTGTGAAAGGTCCATGATGAAAGACTTGTCTCTCTTTCTCTCTTGTTGACGCCTTTTTTTTTTGGCCAACTTAGGATTATTCCCTGGAGAATCTTCCTCGTGAATGCACCATGTTGATAAGAATGGGTTAGAGTTTGTTTTTTTACGTCATCGATTTATTACAGAACTCACTCATATTGAGCTCCAAGTCAACACGTCGTTAGACTAGCGAAAAAAAAGTAAATTACAGTAGTTATTTTTTTATTATATCCATATTGTTGTTTTCGTTGCTCTTTTTATCATTCCATTTTGTAGATTGATGACAATTCTAACTTTTTTTTTATTGTATATAATACATTTTGGTGAATAATGAAATATTTAGGTCATCCATCCTAGTTTACGGTTCCGTTAATCTTCTTGATGGCTTTCAACACTTCGACGATGCGATTTTGTTTTTCCGGAAAAAAATCAAAATCACTTTTTATAGTTGACTGTTCAATAGAACTAACTGAAAGACTTTCACAAACACTCTGTGAACAGTTTTATAATAGAAATTAACAATTTTATTTGTCACCAGAAGGTGACACCAAAACCCGTCAAAAATGACGAGTAAATCATTGTCATGATTTTATTTAAGTTAATTCACTGTTTACACTTAGGAGACTTAGGCAGCTCATTGTCGTAATAGTCTCACTGTTTACACTCGCGTTGTTATGGTGTACTCTTGTGAATTCCAGACGTTTAATTGATATATCATATGTTCATTAGTATTAATTTGACATGTAACCCTAGTTGAAGGGTTCGATGCAGTGACCGGGTAGCTCCAATGTTTTGTAGCTGTGACGCTACCTTCGCTCAGAACATTCTAATCTGGTTCATTCTTATTAAGAATAGCCCAAGTCTTCAGCTCCCTCTATATATCTATATATCTATCTTCATCTCTGTGAGAACGCATGGTCCTCAACGTGTGTCAATGCAGCGGTGACACCTAGCGACATGTTAATAAAACAAAACTTTCAAAAATATAAATCTCGTTTAAATTAAAACCGTGCATGGCACGGGGCTACTTCTAGTATTAGGAGAGTATTTTAGCCAATCTTTTTTGCCTACCCTGTTATCATAAGTTTAATCTGTGCTACTATACGTGTGATTTGAAAAATGAAACTGCGCTGAAGATACAAGAAATCGCATTGAACCGAATGGGTCATTGTGAATTGGAACAAGTACATTGAAAATGCTTTTCAATCATACACTTTATACTACTGTCATATACCAATGCATTGTATTTACATACATGATGCAAAAAACCCATGCTTTTTTGCATGTTTCGATTAATGCGATTTAAAATTTGTGCAATCTTTGAGTAATTCGATATTCAATTTATGCGTGTTTTGAGTAATTCCAGTTTTGGTTTTTGCACGTTTAGATTTAAGCGAATTTTCATTTATGCAAATTTCGATTTATGCAAAATTTAATTTATTACGATCGTCGAGTCATTCGATATTTGATTTATGCGAATTATGAGTAATTCTATTTTTGATTTCTTCACTTTTTGATTATTTATTTAATTATTGATTTATATATGCGATTTTTTTACATTGGAGTTATGCGGTTTTCGTTTTATTCGTTTTTTGGTACATTAGACTATACAGTATATTCTCATAAACGACTGTAGATGGCGTTTAATTTCCAGCTCGCTCGCTCACTCACAAACTCACAACTCACTCACGAGTGAAGCCAATATAAAGTGTATAAAATTGGAGCTATCCGGTTACTGCATCGAGCCCTTCTTAAAGTTTATCACTAAAAAGATTTTAAGAATAAGCTTTTTCTAATCAATGATCACGTGTTGTCACCATGATTATATAAAGTATACAAATTTTCAAAATCAAATACCTACCAAATACCCAAATTTTCAATTTAAACAATGCCCATTTTTTAAACAATGGTCACGTGCCAACTTGGTTATATACAGTAAACTACTTAACGTTAACTAATAGTATCACTTGTTTTGCGATAAGTTATACTTAGTTTATTTAAAAATTAAAACAATGGTAGCGTGTGCAACCAGTTTTTCACTTAGAGTTGTACCAGATCACCCTATATATAGTAAAGAAGATAAATAGTTTAAATGACAAATTTTTCATGGAATTGGAAGAAAAAAAAACACAACTTCGGGTTTTATTTGCATATTGGAATTTGTGCGGAATGGTATCGATTTTAAATGTTAAGAGAAACTGAAACCAATTTTCTTGTTCCTTTTTCTTTTTCAACAAAGAAACTCTTACAACAAACTCAACAATTTATTTTCGATATTTAAACATTCAAAAACTAAGAACAAAAACAATCCACAATTTCCAATAAAACCCCATTATACTTATTATAAAACAATGATCATTCAAGTGATCTGGAATAAGATGTTAAAAAGATAAACAACGCTCGTCCTTTTTTACAAAATCAAATTTGTTCAGTTTTTGAACAAAAGAAGAAATAAAACATGAGAATTTTTTACATATAAAACAGATGTGTAAAAACTTTTATATTATCATGGGAGGGGGATTGAAAGTAGAGAAAATTGTCTGTTTACTTTAATAATGCAACGAAATCGGTTGTTTTAACGTGGACAAACCACGTTGCAGACGTTGTTGTATCGATCCGTTGCCTTAACAGTTGCTAAATTGGGGGCTTTGACGTCATCACCTACCTACGTATTAATGCTGCATTTTTGACCTGTATCTTTTAAAACTAAACAATCGAAAGGGTTTAAAAGTTTCCTGAGATTATTTACTGTGCGGTCACGCTTATAAAGTGTAATTTTTGTTTCGGTGTTTGTTATTTACGTCACACTTGAATCAAGCAATATCTTAATATCTAGCACAGAGTTTATTTTTTCGAAAATTAGCGCATATACCATACACTGCAAACTCGATTATCCGAATGTGATGGGATCAAGTCTATTTTGGATAAACAAAAATTTGGATAATCCGAAATATCTATGGATATGCCTGGTTTGGTATTTAAAATAAAAAGCCAAAAAGTTAAAAATCGCGAATATTTCAGGAACAATATGTATGTACAGTATTAACTTACAATGATAAATTATCCATGGCTATCGATAGTATCAATAGTTTTTTCGATAATGTATCAATTTTTACATTGAAATGATATATTTTATCTAATTCATATAAAGCAGAATTTCGGATAATCGATTTCTTTTTTAGTGTACTTGCAGATAAAATTCAGGACTCGGTGTAGCATTACACGTATTTTGAAGATATTAATCATAATTATTTCAAATTAAATTATTCATATCCATAATTATACGAGACAATAGCGTCATCTATCATTAGGAAACAGAAGTTTATGCTCATTTATGATATTTACAGTACCGGGTACATACTAAAATACTTTTTAAGAATACGCTTTATATAGTTTTGCTATATGTGAATTCAGATTTATGCGATCTTTGAGTAATGTGATATTCGATTCATGCGAGTTTTGAGTGATTTCATTTTCGATTTCTGCATTTTTTTTATTAGATTTGTGCGATTTTTGTCACATTGGACTTATGCGGTATTCGATTTATGACGCTCTCACTTTATGCAATTTTTTGGTACATTGCACTATACAGTATACTATTTATCATAAACACCTGTAGATGGCAGTATACGATCAATTTCCATCTCATTCACAAACTCACTCATTTTATATTAGCCTCACAAGTGAAGCTAATATAAAGGGTACGATATAGAAACATATAAATCTATTGCTTTGAAAGCAACATTAAAATTATTTGATATATTTCGTACATAGCATAAAACAGGTAGTCCTCGGTTCATGCGAGTCCTAGGCGATTTCGCAGTCGTTATAGGCGAAAGCAATTTCGTTATTATGCAGTAGTGCAAGTCTGTTTTTCTTGTACAATATGTACTCAATGCATGACGTCAATACTAGCCCTACACATACGAGGCTTATAGTGTACACATTGTGAAAGGAAAACAAGAAATCCAGAAGCGTTTAATCACCTGTGTACCACCGCACAATAGAGGATTTTTTTCGCATATGACGAGCATCTAAAAATTTTTTCTCGTCGTGTAATAACGAAACATTCGAAAATCGCATAAATCGATTCCACAGCTAAATGCTTGTAACAAGGAAAAAAATAAATCAAGAAAGAAAAATCACCTTCGAGAAACTTTTCCTAAATTCTGACTCTGGATAAAAAATGGAATGACATTCATTCTAACCGTAAAGAAATTCGATTTGTAGAAGTTCAACTTTTTTATATAAAATGAAATAAAAATTTCCGCCATATGTCACCAATCACTGCTAAATGATTAAACGCATGACTTTTGGTTCACCCTGTGTGCTGGTTTCCTGATAGTAAAACCTGGGAACTCTTACCTTATCGTCAATCCAAAATATCTCGTTTCAATTCCCAACAAATTTTTCAATTTAAAAGTAACAAAAGTTGTTGATAAAATTGTTTGGGGATAAAGTAAGTGCAACGAGATCACTTGCAGCGTGCGCCCAAAGAGCGTAAACTTTGGGACAAGATACACCATTAAAATGACTGACGATTGCATCTTAACCTTCTTTGCGTGTAAAGCTAGGCTAAAAGTTAAATTAAGTGAAAATGGAGCAACACGACCCTTATCTTGAGTTGTTCTTCTTCTCAACAGAAGCGTATACGCAATGCGCTTTTATCTTGCCTAATGGCGTTGCTGGGGTGAGGATTGTTCCTCCATTTTTATAATGTGAAAAGGGTACATATTGTATTTACAAAGTGGAATGAATTTAAAGTAATGCCCTCGTACGAGTATTCCTCTTTTTTTTCTTAATTGTTTCACCAATGTAGCTCCTCACTTAATACGGAATGTAAAATTAGTTTCAGGATATACAGTAGTTACTAACTTTTCTGTGTTTTTTTCGCTTATCAAAAATATTCAATATTACAGCGAAATCTGGTCACTTTGGAACTAGTATTTTTTGATAACAATAGCCGGTTAATAACATTAAACAAAAGAAATAAAACAGTGTCTTGGGATCGACTGATAATGATAACAATAGCCGATTAATAACATTATCCGTGATTATAATAACCGGATTTCACTGCATTAACTAAATATATCATTACATGGTGTTCTCCTCTCGAAAAAAAAAACAATAAACCGTTGTTTTTTTTGTAGTGCATACAAAATTTAAATGTTTTTTATGTTTGTCTGTTTATGCGCTCATGACGCAGAGATGGATCAACCAGTTTTAAAAAGATTTGGTACCACGTTGAGTTAAGTCCACGTAAAGTAATATTGTAGAGACTATCAGTAAATAGCCCGTCAAAATTTGTTTTGTTTTGTTTTCATTGCATAATTCAATGTTTTAACTCATGATGCTTCGTAACGTTCGTTACAGTTATTTATTGTTTTAACTCGTATTTGTTGTTTTAACTCGTAATGCTTGCCAATATTTGTTACAGTTAGAATATCAATTTAGTCTTCGCATTTTCACACACGATGCGGTGACGCTACCATAGCTGGTGAGAAAGAGGTCTCTTGTCTTTTATTAAGTAGGATCAGAAATTTTATCAAAATATCAAAAAATATGTTATTTTGAACACCTTCCCTTAAAAAAAAGCATGTTCAAACTGGTGTTGTTATTAAGTGGGCGTGGTTATCCACAAATTGTTTGAATTGCCTCACCAATAATTGTTTGTGTCAGGCTGTCTTAACGTTAATCTTTGAACTTGTAATTAACAAAAACCTGCTTTTTTTTTGGAAGATAATTTTTTTTTCAGTACTTCTAGACAATTTGGACATTACAATTTTTCGCAAATTAAAACATTAGGAACGTATAGAGCAACTTTATTGGATCCTGACAAAAAAAAACCTAAGATCGTTCAACCGACATCAAAGTTCGTGGAATCTTCAATGACCATTTGAATTTCCAACGAGAAAGATTCTAGCCTGGCAATCCTAAATTTCGCAATGAAAAGAAAAATACTGCACGTACAGGTTATAGTTATTTGCGAGCTGATGAAATCTTCATTGTCGTTGTGCTCAGTCGAGTTCATCTGTTGGATGAATTCAAGCAGTTGTTTGATGCCGGTTAATTCCAAAAGAGAAAGATCTTGGATTTACAACTTGAAATTTTTAAGCTTAGAAAATCTCCCATTTTCTTTTGGCGTTATTTTTTTTTCCTTCGTTTGTGTGCTTTTCAGTGGCATTTGAGCTTAATTGAAGCACTCGTGCAAATGAGATTACTCGGAATGCTTGGCACAGGCTTTGTTAGCAGTAAAAGGGCTGTAAAGTTAGCTCATTTTGGAGTTTTTTGTTTTATTTCCACTTGTTTTTTTTTATGCAGTCACACAGATCAGTCGTGTTGCTATTGAATTGCTTTGTGCTTGGAATGCATCAAGTGAAAAGAAAGTTGATTGCTGCAAATGAAACGGATTGAAATTTCTCGCAATGAGAATTGCACCGACAACGCGAATACACTCTCATGTAGTTTCACTTTACGAGTATGTAAGATGAGTTTGTAAGGTGAATCCAAATATGAGGTTCACGAATTCAGAATCTCAACATTCGCGAACAATGAATCGGGTGCGATAATGTTACCGTAATGCAATTGCAAAGGAAGACGAACTTGTGAAATTTAAACTTTTTGTTTTCTTTTGTGTACATTTATCAGTAGGTAAAACTAAGTCAAGAACTACAATTTTAGTAAACCACAAACTATGCTGTTTTGGCTAAAGTTTCATTTCATATGTGATATGTGGATGTCGCTTTTATCGTAATCACATCGTCTGGCATATGTTGGTAACAATTGGATCGGCTTGAACAATACCAAACTAAGTCAAAATACTTCAATTTTAGAAAGCAATGATTGTACATAAGGTTTGTCAACAGCGTTGTATATTATTCCCATGGTTCATAGTGCCATGTTGTGACTCTCTTTAATTGATTCAGCGATATAATTTATCGATATAATTCTTAGTCTATGCCTAGATCATGACTGAATGGTCTCATTTCATGCATTAACTCAGAAACTGCAAAAACTTAGTTAGTTCACTAGGTTTAACACAGTCCAATTTGTGAGGATACAAATTGAAAGCTTGTCCAGAATAACGTTGCAAACGCCAAAAATTCAATATTGAGATTATTGTGGAAAACCGTACCTCATACATGGGCCTAGCTAGCCCGCCAACAGACAAACTAATACCTACCTAAAACGTACCTATATCACTTCGACATTGGTCACCCTATATGTGACAATCAATGTGACTTCTTTTGCCATTTACTCAAAACTATGAATTGGCTCATGCAACGTTATTCTGGCAAGTTTTCAATTTACAACACAAGCTATAATGCCTGTCAACAAAGACGGGATTCAATTCATAAGCATAGTGCATTAATTCAAATCGTGTTGCTTTGCAACATTCGTTTCAGTTATTTATTGTTTTATTTCATGTTACTTTGAAACATTTGTTGGAAAGCTACATTAAGGTTTAATTTAAGCCACAAATCCGAAATGTACGGTAGATGTTTGGGTATATACTATATTTTAAATATGTATTTAAAACCATAACATTTAGAACCATGTAGGTTACTGTATATTTGTCTCAATAAAAATACAAAATCTTCATACATCTATTAATACTATTTGACAATAGTTCATAAAAGTGGATCAAGATACCATCATAATAATATCGTACAATAATTTTGATAATTATTATGTATCAACCAACAAGCACTAAATCATAAACTCAACTAGAGTGCGCATACTAATCCATTAATCCTCATTCTCTAATCAGTTGAGCATAGATTACTTTACCCAACTAATTATTCAAAATACACGATTAGTAGATAAAATTGAAATTAAGCCTTCACCCAACCACAACGAATAACCATATTAATCAATCAATCATAGTCGCATCAGATTTGAAATATTTGCAAACTCAGTTTTATTCCTAGTGTTTGAACAACCTTGAACAGACCACGTTCATTCGGTTCAGTACTAGGTACTGTACTAGTCAAACACTCGTTTTCAAGTAATCTGAGCCACTGCGGAAGGATCTAAGCACTTATGGAAGGATCATTGATGATTAGAACTAGGACGGTATCTGATAGTCTTCGAACCTCCAACTTTCGCTCTTGATTAATGAAAACGTTCTTGGCAAATCCTTTTCGTTTTGCGACGATCCAAAACCACTCATGTCCAACCGTCACTACCATTCAACCTGTTCTTAATCTGGCTTGATTGGACCAATACTTAGATTAGTCAACTATACAAGTTTTACGATATTAAACAAACCACTTATCAAAGCAAGAGCAGATATACTTTCTGAATCAGTCACATTAATCCTATTACTCAAATCAAAAATGAAATTTTTTAACGATATCAAACAGATACGTTTATTCGAAAAATTAAGTCAAAGCTAAACACTCACTTCCCGCTAAATTAAGTCACATCCACTTGTGTCACGGTTCAAAATATTTAATTTTTACATAGCATAGCTGAACGTAGATCATAACTTAGATCAACCATATACAACATGTTAATGTACAAACGTGGTTTAAGAGACACCAAATAGAAACAGGTTTAGTTATTTTTTGATTTTTGTTGGATATGAGTGTCTTAATAAGAATAGGTCAGGTCTATGAATGTGTATGCGTGTCAATAACGCTTTAGCCCCGTTTTGCTACTAGATGGAGTTTGTTGGTTTCAGTTTATGCTACTAGATGGAGTTGGTTGGTTGGTTTAACGTTCCATAATAATAATACTTTCACTTTGGTTGGTGAGTTTCACTTTGCATTATACTCCGCCCATCGGATAACGCCTCCCGTGCAATAGCACGGGTCTACTTCTAATTTATAGTAATAATCAGAGCTGGGCACAAGTCAGTTAATCAGTTAACAGTTAATTAACTCAGTTAAAAAAGTCGGTAACTTTTTAACTTT
>JAQIWH010005928.1:0-13725 GCA_034695005.1 Cryptops parisi | reverse complement strand
TAAGGGAGACTTAGAAAGTGTTGGATACAAGCGCTATGCCCTTTGATTAGTACCAAGCAACAAGTGCGAAAGAAAGAAACATGAAAGACATTTGCATTTATTTAAGCTTGGTCTGCTCCACGAAAAATTCATTTTATCCACAAAAAAATGTTAAGTCATGTTTTCAACATACTGTAATACTTCTTATTTTTGGCAAAAGTTTTGCATTTAACATTAAGGCCTACTTAAAGATTTGAAAACGAAATCATCGTTGACTGAGAAAAAATTAGTCTTTATAAGCAAAGGAAACTTATTTTATTGGAAAAGTGACAAATCTTAATTCAGTGTTGAGTGGCCTGCAAGAACTTAAGCGACAACGTTGACAATGCCGTCAACATTTTTTTTCTGACAAACTGAACCATCAAAATTTTAAAACAAAACTGTACTTTGCAAGAAAGAAACCAAGAATATTAAATATAAGTTTTAATTATTGCTGTTAATCGATATTAAGATTAAATCGTACAAAATGTGTTAATAAATTCCTTTATCTCTCATATAGCCTGTAGGTCTACTTGACTCAATGCTTATTTTCAAAAGAATCGTTTTCGTCACTCGTTTTGTAATATTGTGTGTTTAAATTTTTTTAATTTTAAATCTTAGATGGAATAAGTCTTATTTAAAAATAAAATTGAAACTTTTAAATTTATTTATTTATTATTGCTTTTACGTAGAGTACAGCATAGTGTAGCGTAAACTGAGACTTTTTTAAAAAACTGACTCGTGCAGCTTACATGAATAGATTTATATTCTCAAAATAATTACCCAACCAGAGGCTGATATCGCTTCAAATCCTAAGAAAATTATTTTTAAAAAATGCACCATATATCCACAAAAAAATAAACTATTTACACCCAATCAAAGTTTACCCTAAACTGCCAGAAATTTCTTTCATTGAAATAGGTACGGTACTCAGTGGCGGATTTAGAGCGGGTGCGAGTTGTTCCCCTGCACGGAGAGCCGAGTCAATAGGCTTATACTATTTAATACAAGCTTCGAGGGCGCCAAACTAGTATTTGATATGCACAAAATTTGGCCTAGCACAGGGCGCTGTGTTACCAAAATTCGCCTCGTAGATCATTCATTCACAAAAAATGTCGAATCGTGTTTTTAACAACAATGTAGCTGGCGTTTAAAATTCCATCTAAAATTAAACGGAAGTTGATCTTAAATTCAAACACTCGTTTGTGTTAATTTAAATTAATCAATTTTACGATTTATTTCCATTTTTAGCCACAAGAAATGAAACACGTTTTAAACAACTTGTGCAAATTTGTTTCGAAATTTAATCAAAATTCCCCTTTAAAAGTGATTTCCAACGATAAAGAAAGAAATGACATTTCAAAAATATAAAATAGGGCATAAATACTACATATTTCAATTGTTTTTAAAATCACTATTTTTTTTTCAATGATTTAAATTTTATT
This sequence comes from Cryptops parisi, assembly GCA_034695005.1. Lineage (NCBI taxonomy): Eukaryota > Metazoa > Arthropoda > Chilopoda > Scolopendromorpha > Cryptopidae > Cryptops > Cryptops parisi. The sequence continues at coordinate 12,262 of JAQIWH010005928.1, read as the reverse complement.
TTTCTTCTTATGTACAACTCATATTTTAAATTTGTCAAGTTGTTTTGTAAATTTAAGAGTAAAATAGCGACATTTTTTTACATCTTTTTATATCGATATTATTCTTCATCAAAAAGTGAGAATTTACTGTTTAGTGGTAGTACATGGTTCACTTTTACGGAGAACTCATAAGAACTACGAAGCTGAGAGTCGGAAGGGTGATAGATTGTACCCTGAAGGGTGGCATGAAATAGTTGCCGACCGGACAGTGTCATCAAAGGTGTGCGACAAGCATGAGAAGCCGAAAATAAAACATGAAATTGGCGCTGCCACTCTTTCTTAGAAGTTAATAGAATTGAAAGTTGCTTACATCAACGCTGCTTAAGAACTGCCTTTAAATTACCACACAGGCAATCTATTACATACAGAATACTGTCAACAAAACACAATCAAAGCAAATCCCCACTCTTCAAATGATTAAAAAATTATGAACCAAAGTATTCACTGTAAATTTTACTGTCAATATCAATTGCCCAACCATCTGAAGCTGATGCCGGATTGGTAAATTCCGGATTAGGTTAAGTTAGGCGACAATGTTTCAACATTGCTTATTAACTTCTCGTTTAATCTTATTAAACGTTCACAGTGTTTAACAAATACAGCACTTTTCTGTTAACTGAGATGCCGCTTGTGGCGCTAGTGGTTAAGATGGTTGCTTTTTAACTTACCTAATTTTAAGAAATCACTGGTATAAAAATACAGCTTAACAATTTTTGATTAATCTTAAAATTAATACTTTTTGGTTTGTTGCGGTTGTATGTTACAATATAGCTTGGTATTTGATGTAAAAAAAATAATAAACCGAAATAAACTAAATAAAAACAGACCAGTTGAGATTAAATGAAACATGGGCCATGAGCGCCACAAGCGAAACAGAAGTTTAATTTTTTAATGTAAGTTACAATTTAATTCATTTATAGCAGCTTTATAAGAAATAGTTACAGGTAAATTTGTCTAAACGGTTTTAGCACCTTCATTTTTATCAACATCAACGCATTGTGATGAATAGGTAGGTGATAGATATTTACCTCCTATCTTTCCCCAGAGCCTAGAATCTTGCCAACGGGAACATTCCCGTTCAAGTTTTGAAAAGGTTTGTCACTCCCTGCCATTGGTGATCTCAGTAAAAATGACAATTACCATAAACATTCAGGGTTGCAAGTTCACCAGTCCACATAAATTTCAAAAGTTTAATAACGTTGCTAGTAGTCATTTTAGCTGTTATTTCATTGCCCAGTTCAGATAATTTTAGAATAAAATTATAATAAATTTGATAGTTTATTAATAATGTATATCATGTATAATAGGGTGGCTCCGCAAAAAACTTTAAAATATGTTTTTTTTACAATGTTGCCCTTGTTTCCAATTAATAAGAATATAAGTGTATTGGCAAAATTTCAAGTAAATCATACATTTTAGAGGTACCAACCCCATGCATCTTCTTTACCTATGCCTATTTGTATTGGATTGGATTGGTCATGTATAAAACAAACCGTAAAATATAGCTCCGTAATAATTTGTTATTCTTTTAATCAAACATGAGAACAAATATGTTTTTCCTGGCCTTGTTTGATAATTAATATTATTGTTATTGAAAAATTTAAAGTTTGAACATTTACGAGTCATTCTTATAATCAATCTACATGATTGGACAATTTTGTAAATAATTAGCCAATCAAATGTCCATTTTTTGAAATTGTCACGACATTGAGAGTTGAAAATAGTTGCGTTACATGTAATTAATAAATAAAATTCGCAACAGAATCTAGTGTAGAAAATTTGTATCACTGGATATTTTGCATGCATAGAGAACGGCAGCACCACAACAACATTGAAAATTAAAATAATTTTTAAACTCTAAAAAATAAGTTCATTTATATTAGTTCTATTCTTGAAGAATATAACTCGAAATGAAATAAATCAACCCATCGAATCGCGTAATTGTAAAACAAATATGAATCGAAGCAAAGTAAATAAGCGCCATATGACATACAAATTGACTGTCTTTGGATTCCAGTCGAGTTTCGTTTTGTTCATTTAACATTTTATTCGCTGGTTCACCTCACTCGCAATTTATTCAACTCGAGGTTGAATTTTATCAAGTCATCAAAATGCCAGGTCAGGTTAAAACGTTGACCAAACAAGTGAAAAGCATGATGATCCACAATCCAGCGTTTCGATTTATATTTTAAAAAACAAACAAGTGAAAAACCATTCTTTTTTAACAAATAAGAAAAATGTTTCCTCTTTTATAATGAAAGATAGATTTGATTTGATTTTATTTGTTAAAAATTGTTTCTTTTTAAATAAAGATTATCAGCGTAGTTTTTAAATGATGACCGTTTAAAATAGAAAAAACATTATTGCAAAAAACGAATTGTCTGCGGTTAGTCACCAAAATTCAAGCACTTTATCAATAGTATACAAGTAGGGTATAGATTAAGCTGAAAAAAATGTCGAAAATTGAATGCTGTAGGTTGAATAACATAGCTAATCGAAAAACAAGACAACAGTTTCCAAAACAACTTATGTTATCTTTCTTTACTGACGAGATACAAATTTGAAGGAAACAAACCCCCAACCGTTTCGCTTTGTGTATATAAAAGGCTTCCTCTATGGAAAAACGGATTTGTGTTTTTCCCTCTTGAGACAACCTATTTGTAATTAAAAATTTCACTTATTTCATTTTTTTTTTAAATATTTTTTTTAAAGTTAAATTACTAATTTCATTTTTGTTTGTTTGGTTGACAGGAACAGAATACTCCTGGAAGGTTTGCAATTATTTGACAAAACATCGAATGTTCCACTGGGTTACTCGTGCCGAGTGTGCGGCTATGGGTCGAAAAGAAGATATAACGTAAATCGCCATGTGGAACTGCTCCACGTAGTCTCTCCCACTTCTAGGAGACACTGTCTGAGCTGCAACAGTGTCTTCGCCACCAAGTGGGAGTGAAACGAGCATCGGAAAGAGTTGCACGTGGCGGCGGGCTACAAGTGCCGAAGATGTAGTTTTTCTTCAAAAAAGCACGCTTCGCTGAAGAGACACTGGTTGAAGTGCCAGAACAGACGAGTAAGTGAACGAATGACAAAGTTTTAATTATTAGACGTTTGTTGTTGTCGTCGTTGATTAATCGTATTTTTGCTATTTATCAGTTCAATCCAATCAAAATGGCTGACGTCACGAAGACGCTCCGGCGAGAAAAGTTGGAGACGAAGCTCTCCAAAGTTAAAAAATTGTTAGTCGTCGCACAGACAGCTTACCAACTTCAGGTAAGTACGAAACAAAACAGGAATATAAAATGTCAACTGTCAAAATGGAGACATCAAAACTATCCAAATTTCAGCGGCTGTTAGTCGTCGCACAGACAGCTTGTCAACTCCATGTAAGGATATTCACTCGTTTTTGTTTAATTATTCATACATAATCGTCAGTTTCAAAAAATCTCATTTAAAATTGATATTAATGATTTATATAATTTTTTTAAAATTTCTTTTATTTCAGTGCACACAAGACAGACGAAGAAACAAACCAACGTTAACCAATTTTAAACTGTCTATACATATTATAATAGTCTACTGTACTGTCTAATGGTAGAGATAATATCTGGACAATTTTGTTTGTTGCTAAAGTGAGAAAATTGCCGAGTTAGATGCTCGTCCCGTTTGCGTCTTGACGTGTTCAATATCTAGGTTAAACAAAACACACCAGATCATTTAATTTTTTTTAATGTAGAATACATTTTGTTTTCTGCTAATTGATACAATTTACTTGTATTAAATTGTACCTTAAAATTATCGATTAGTTTTATATTACGTTTTGAAAGTTAATTTAATACTATCGCATTTTTTTATTCATCTTATTTTATAAATCATTGTTGCCTATTAAAAAGTGTTTTAGTTTTCAGTGGTGACAAACTAAATTGTTGGTTTTAACTTCAAACGTCATTTTCGGTTAAATAATATGTTGTTTTATGTTAGTTAATTTTAATTCATTCAATTAAACATTTTTGTGACTATTTTGCATTAATTAAGTTACTATGCGCGAATATGGGATTTATTACACCATGATTTTTGGCGTATTACGAACAACCTGTATTTGATATTAGCTATTTAACAATTCGTTGTCTACACGTTTGGTTTATTTCGTCAACTCAAAAAATATGTCAGTCAAATGCGTGATAGGCTATGATGAAGGTAAGAAAGAATTTTCACATTATATTTATAAAAATAAAAACAGAACTGATTAAAAATTAGTTCTTCACTTGTTTCTCTTTAAAGATAACTATCAACGTAGTTTAATGACCACTCACTAAATCCACCCTTTTGAAGTCGATGGGTGAATTTCATAATTTATTTAAATTCTGAAATCTTAACCTTTGACAAAACTCTTTTTAAGAGAATCATGAAATTGGATGACGTTCGCCAGTCAAATGCAAGAACCAGACCATAAACAGCAAGACCATAAAATAAAGTTTTTAAATGTAAAATGAGAAGATCAAGATGGAAGCTTAAAATCTTCACTCCCTCGGCAATGTAAGGGAGACTTAGAATATAAGCGCTATGCTTTTTGAGTAGTACCAAGCAACAAGTGCGAAAGAAAGATGGGCATGTATTTTAGTTTGGTCTGCTCCACGAAAAGTTCATTTTATCCACAAAAAAATGTTAAATCATGTTTTCAACATACTGTAGTACTTGCCTTTTATTTTTGGCAAAAGTTTTGCGTTTAACATTGAGGCCCACTTAAAGATTTGAAAACGAAATCATCGTTGACTGAGAAAAAATTAGTTTTTATAAGCAAAGGAAACTTATTATTGGAAAAGTGACAAATCTTAATTTAGTGTTGAGTGGCCTGCAAGAATTTAAGCGACAACGTTGACAATGCCGTCAAAATTTTAAAAGAAACTGTACTTCGCAAGAAAGAAATCAAGAATATTAAATTGTGTTTATTTAATTATTGTGTTTAAATTCTTTTAATTTTAAATCGTAGATGGAATAAGTTTTATTTAAAAATAAAACCATGAAACTTTTTATATTTATTATTGCTTTTACGTACAGTACAGCACAGTGTAGCGTAAACTGAGACTTTTAAAAAAAATTGACTCGTGCAGCTTACATGAATAGATTTATATTCTCAAAATAATTATCTAACCAGGGCTGAAATCGCTTCAAATCCCAAGAAAATTATTAAAAAATGCACCATTTATCCACAAAAAAAATAAACTATTTACACCCAATCAATGTTTACCCTGCTTATACTTTAACTGCCAGAAATTTCTTTCATTGAAATAGATACGGTACTCAGTGGCGGATTTAGAGCGGGTGCGAGTTGTTTCCCTGCACGGACAGCCGAGTCAATAGGGGGCGTTAAATGCTTACTGGGCGCCTTATGCTAATATAAGCTTCGAGAACGCCAAACTAGTATTCTATATGCACAAAATTTGGCCTAGCACAGAACGTTGTGTTACCAAAGTTCGCCTCGTAGATCATTCATTCACAAAAAATGTCGAATCGTGCTTTTAACAACAATGTAGCTGGCGTTTAAAATTTCATCTAAATTAAACGGAAGTTGATCTTAAATTTAAACACTCGTTTGTGTTAATTTCAATTAATCAATTTCACGATTTATTTTTATTTTTAGCCACAAGAAATGGAACACTTTTAAACAACTTGTGCAAACTTGTATCGTAAATTTAATCAAAATTCCTCTTTAAAAGTGATTTCCAACGTTAAAGGAAGAAATGACATTTAAAAAATAAAAAATAGAGCATAAATACTACATATTTCATTTGTTTTTAAAATCACTATTTTTTTTCAATGATTTGTTTTATTTTCCTTATGTATAACTCATATTTTAAATTTGTCAAGTTGTTTTGATGAAGAATAATATCGATATAAAAAGACGTAAAAATGTGGATATTTTACTCTTAAATTTAAAAAACGTGAGAATTTACCGTTTAGTGGTAGTACATGGTTCACTTTTACGGAGAACCCATAAGAACTACGAAGCTGAGAGTCGGAAGGGTGATAAATTGTATTCTGAAGGGTGGCATGAATAGTTGACGACCGGACAGTGTCATCAAAGGAGTGCGACAAGCATGAGAAGCCGAAAATAAATCAATTAACATGAAATTTGCGCTGCCACTCTTTCTTACAAGTTAATAGAATTGAAAGTTGCCTACAATCAACGCTGCCTTTAAATTACCACACAGGCAATCTATTACATACAGTATACTGTCAACAAAACACAATCAAAGCAAACCCCATCTTCAAATGATTAAAAAATTATGAACCAAAGTATTCACTAAATTTTACTGTTCATATCAATTGCCCAACCATCTGAAGCTGATGCCGGATTGGTAAATTCCGGATTAGGTTAAGTTAGGAGACAATGTTTCAACATTGTTTATTAACTTCTCGTTCAATCCTATTAAACGTTCACAATGTTTAACAAATATAGTACTTTTCTATTAACTGAGATGCCGCATGTGGCGCTAGTGGTTAAGATGGTTGCTTTTTATCTTGCCTAATTTTAAGGAATCACCGGTATAAAAAATACAACTTAACAATATTTGATTAATTTTAAAATTAATACTTTTTGGTTAGTTGTGGTTGTACGTTACAATTTGGTACAATGTAGCTTGGTATTTGATGTAAAGAAAATAAACCGAAATAAACTAAATAAAAACAAATAGAGACCAGTTGAGGTTAAATAAAACATGGGCCATGAGCGCCACAAGCGAAACAGAAGTTTAATTTTTTAATGTACAATTAAATGTTTACAATTTAATTCATTTATAGCAGCATTATAAGAAATAGTTCAAGGTAAATTTGTCTAAAAGGTTTTAGCACCTTCATTTTTATCAACATCAACGCATTGTGGTGAATTGGTGATAGATATTTAGCTTCTATTATATCTCTCCCGAGAGCCTAGAATCTTACCAACGGGAACATTCCCGTTCAAGATTTGAAAAGGTTTGTCACTTCCTGCCATTGGTGATCTCGTAAAAATGACAATTACCATAAACATTCAGGGTTGCAAGTTCACCAGTCCACATAAATTTCAAAAGTTTAATAATGTTGCTAGTAGTCATTTTTAGCTGTTATTTCATTGCCCAGTTCAGATAATTTTAAAATTAAAGATTCATTTGACTTTGATTTTTTAAGTTTTACTTTATTCCTTTTTATTTGTAATAGAATAATAAATTTATAAATTTGATAGTTCATTAATAATGTATATCATGTATAATAGAGTGGCCCTTCAAAAAAACTTTTTAAAATGTGTTTCTTTACAATATTGCCCTTGTTACCAATGAATAAGAATATAAGTATTGGCAAAATTTCAAGTAAATCCGATACATTTTAGAGGTACCAACCCAACCCCATGCATTTTTACCTATGCTTATTTGTATTGGATTGGACTGGTCATGTATAAAACAAACCGTAAAATATAGCTCCGTAATAATAAATTTGTCATTCTTTTAAGCAAACATGAGAACAAATGTTTTTTCTGGCCTTGTTTGATAATTATTATTGTTATTGAAAATTTAAAGTTTGAACATCTACCAGAATGCTCGTGTACGAGTTACTTATAATCAATCCATCATGATTGGTTAATTATTTACATAATTGTGCAATCAAATGTCCATTTTTTGAAATTGGCACGACATTGAGAGTTGAAAATAGTTGCGTTACATGTAATAAAAAAAATTCGCAACAGAACGTAGTGTAGAAAACTTGTATCACTGGATATTTCGCATGCATAGAGAACAGCAACACCACAACATTAAAAATTAAAATAATTTTTAAACTATAAAAAATTAGTTCATTTGTATTAGGTATTTATTAGTTATATTCTTGGAGAATATAAGTCAAAATGAAATAAATCAATCCATCAAATCGCTTAATTGTAAAACCGAAATATGAATCGAAGCAAAGTAAATAAGTGCCATATGACATACAAATTGACTGTCTTTGGATTCCAGTCGAGCTTCGTTTTGTTCATTTAACATTTTATTGGCAGTTTCACCTCACTCGCAATTTATTCAACTCGAGGTTGAATTTTATCAAGTCATCAACATGCCAGACCAGGTTAAAACGTTGACCAAACAAGTAAAGAGTATGATGATCCAAAATCCAGGTAACAAAGTGTTTTGATTTATAGTTTAAACAAACAGGTGAAAAGCCATTATTTTTTAACAAATAAGAAAAATGTTTTTTCTTTTATAATGAAAGATAGGAGATTCTGTTTTGTTTGTTAAAAATTGTTTCTTTTTAAATAGGTTATCAGCGTAGTTTGTTAATGATAACCGTTTAAAATAGAAAAAAACATTGCAAAAAAACGGATTGTCTGCGGTTAGTCACCAAAATTAAAGCACTTTATAAATAGTATACAAGTAGGGTATAGATTAAGCTAAAAAAAATATTGAAAATTGAATGCTGTACGTTGAATAGCATAGCTAATCGAAAAACAAGACAACAGTTTCCAAAACAGCTTATGTTATCTTTACTGACGAGATACAAATTTGAAGGAAACAAACCCTTAACGTTTCGCTTTGTGTACATAAAAGGCTTCCTCTATGGAAAAACAGATTGTCTGTTTTTTCCTTTTAAGACAACCTCATTTGTAATGAAAAATTTCACTTATTAATTTATTATTTCTTTTTTAAAAAATAAATTTTTTTAAAGTTAAATTACTAATTTCATATTCGTTCGTTTGGTTGACAGGAACCGGATACTCCTGCAAGGTTTGCAATCATTCGGCAAAACATCGAATGTTCAACCGGGTGACTCGTGCCGAGTGTGCGGCTATGGGTCGAAAAGAAGATACAACGCAAGTCTCCCACTTCTAGGAGACACTGTCTGAGCTGCAACAGTGTCTTCGTCACCAAGTGGGAGTGGGACGAGAATCGGAAGGAGTTGCACGTGGCGGCGGGCTACAAGTGCCGAAGATGTAGTTTTTCGACAAGGAAGCACGCTTTGCTGAACAAACACGGGTTGAAGTGCCAGAAGAGACGAGTAAGTGAACGAATGACAGTTTTAACCATTAGACTTTCGTTGTCGTCGTCGATTAATCGTATTTTTTGCTATTCATCAGTTCAATCCAATCAAAATGGCTGACGTCACGCTGACGCTCAAGCAAGAAAAGATGAAGACGAAGCTCTCCAAATTTCAAAAATTGTTAGTCGTCGCACAGACAGCTTATCAACTCCATGTAAGGATGATCACTCGTTTTTGTTTTATTCTTTATACATAATCGTCAGTTTCAAAAAATATCAAAATTGATATTAATGATTTATATAATTTTTTTAAAATTTCTCTTATTTCAGTGCACACAAGACAGACGAAGAAACAAACTAATGTTAACGAATTTTAAACTGTCTATACATATTATAATAGTCTATACTGTACTGTCTAATGGTCGAAGTAATATCTAGACAATTTTTTTCTGGTTAAAGTGAGAAAATTGCTCGTCCCGCTTGCGTCTTGACGTGTTCAATATCTAGGTTAAACAAAACACGCCACACCATTTAATTTTTTTTTAATGTAGAATACATTTTTTTCTGCTAATTGATTAATTTACTTGTATTAAATTGCACCGGTAATTAAGATTATCGATTAGTTTTATATTATGCTTTAAAGTTAATTCAATACTATCGCATTTTTTTATTAATCTTATTTTATAAATCATTGTTGCCTATTAAAAAGTGTTTTAGTTTTATCTTTACGGGACCTCGGCAGTTGGCTCTTGCGAAATTCCCGAAGCCTCCCAGGACTCCGATCTCACCCTTATCGACAGCGCATTTAAGCTTTTGACCTCCAAAGATTCGATCTGCCTCGAGCTAGCAAGGAGTGAGCTGCAACGAACGGTCTCCCGGCGGTTGGCCCGGCTCGTCGATTATGGCGATTGCGGGGCTTTCCTAACTGGTGAGAACGAGGGACAAACAGTGGTGACAAACTAAATTGTTGGTTTTAACTTCAAACGTCATTTTCGGTTAAATAGTATGTTGTTTTATGTTAGTGAATTTTAATTCATTCAATAAAAAATTTGTGACTATTTTGCACTAATTAAGTAACTATGTGCGAATATAGGTCTTATTACACCATGATTTTTTGGCGTAACACGGACACCCTGTATTTGATATTAGCTATTCAACAGTTCGTTGTCTACACGTTTGGTTGTTGGTTGGTCCATTTCGTCAACTCAAAAAATATGTCGGCCAAATGCGTGATAGATTATGATGAAGGTAAGAAAGGATTTTCACATTATATTTATAAAAACAAAAACAGAACTGATTAAAAATTACTCCTTCACCTGTTTTTCTTTAAAGATAACTATCAACGTAGTTCGATGACCAATCACTAAATCCACCCTTTTGAAGTCGATGGGTGAATTTCATAATTTATTTAAATTCTGAAATCTTAACTTTTGACAAAACTGTCTTTTTGTGAGAATCGTGAAATTGGATGACGTTCGCCACTCAATGTAAGAACCAGACCGTAAAGAGCAAGACCATAAAATAAAGTTTTTAAATGTAAAACGAGAAGAAAATCAAGATGGAAGCTTAAACTCTTCACTCCCTCGGCAATGTAAGGGAGACTTAGAAAATGTTGGATACAAGCGCTATGCCCTTTGATTAGTATCAAGCAACAAGTGCGAAAGAAAGAAAGAAGGAAAACATTTGCATTTATTTAAGCTTGGTCTGCTCCACGAAAAATTAATTTTATCTACAAAAAAAATGTTAAATCACGTTTTGAACATACTGTAGTAGGCGTACTTGCCTTTTATTTTTGGCAAAAAGTTTTGCATTTAACATTGAGGCATACTTAAAGATTTGAAAACTAAATCACGGTTGACTCGAGGAAAGATTAGTCTTTATAAGCAAAGGAAACTTATTATTGGAAAAGTGACAAATCTTAATTCAGTGTTGAGTGGCCTGCAAGAACTTAAACGACAACGTTGACAATGCCGTCAACGTTTTTTTTCTGACAAACTGAACCATCAAAATTTTAAAACAAAACTGTACTTCGCAAGAAAAACCAAGAATATTAAATATAAGTTTTAATTATTGCTCTTAATCGATATTCAGATTAAATCGTACAGAATGTGTTAATAAATTCCTTTATTTCTCATATAGCCTGTAGACTTACTTGACTATCAATTTCAATGCTTATTTTTAAAAGAATCGTTTTCGTCACACTCGTTTTGTAATAGTGTGTTTAAATTCTTTTAAGTTTAAATCGTAAGATGGAATAAATCTTATTTAAAAATAAAACTATGAAACTTTTTATATTTATTTATTTAATTTATTTATTTATTTATTATTGCTTTTACGTACAGTACATCACAGTGTAGCGTAAACAGATTTTTTTAAATAACTGACTCGTGCAGCTGACATGAATAGATTTATATTCTCAAAATACTTACCCAACCAGCGTATTTAAAAATGCACCATTTATCCACAAAAAAATAAACTATTTACACCCAATCAAAGATCATTCATTCACAAAAAATGTCGAATCGTGTTTTCAACAACAATGTAGCTGGCGTTTAAAATTTCATCCAAATTATACGGAAGTTAATCTTAAATTTAAACACTCGTTTGTGTTAATTTCAATTAATCAATTTCACGATTTATTTCCATTTCTAGCCACAAGAAATGGAACAAGTTTTAAACAACTTGTGCAAACTTGTTTCGTAAATTCAATCAAAATTCCCCTTGAAGTGATTTCCCACGTTAAAGGAAAAAATGACATTTTAAAAATAAAAAATTCGGTATAAATATTACATATTTCAATTGTTTTAAAATCACTTTTTTTTTCTCAATGATTTAAGTTTTATTTTTCTTATGTATAACTCATATTTTAAATTTGTCAAGTTGTTTTGTAAATTTAAACTAAAATATCCATATTTTTACATCGATATTATTCTTCATTAAAACGTGAGAATTTATCGTTTAGTGGTAGTACATGGTTCACTTTTACGGAGAACCCATAAGAACTACGAAGCTGAGAGTCGGAAGGGTGATAGATTGTTTTTTGAAGAGTGGCATGAAATAGTTGACGACCGGACAGTCTCATCAAAGGTGTGCGACAAGCATGAGAAATCAAAAATAAAACATGAAATTTGCGCTGCTGCTTTTAAATGGAAGGGTGACATTTGCACGGACGACGAATGCCCGGTTGACATTTGCACGGTGATAATTGCACGGAGCGACAAATGACC
>JAQIWH010005927.1:0-13726 GCA_034695005.1 Cryptops parisi | reverse complement strand
AATTAGAAATTTTAAAAAACGCAATTGTGAATACAGTATTTTAAATATTAACTAAAACATTTTAAATTAAAACTTATATTGTACATATTATTAAAATATTAATCGAGTGTTTTAAAACTTTAAAAAACGCAATTGTGAATACAGTATTTTAAAATATTAATTAAAACATTTTAAATTAAAACTTATATTGTACATATTATTAAAATATTAAACGAATGTTTTAAAATTTATTTCCCGTGTGACTTCAATAATAAAAAGGCATAATTATTATGCACTTTGGTGTAAGATGTATTTATGTAATTGGCGTCTGAAATGGATGCAATCTCTATGGCAATTTTGATGTGTACAAAGAAAGTTTAATTTTCTGATTCTTTCTGGTATGGCATTCCAAGTTGTAACGTAATTAATGGGAAAACGATTTGGTAAAGATATGAATACACTTAAAGGGATTTGTATTTTATATTGACCTGTTGATCGGTTAGTCGTATTGTTTACCAGGTATTGTTGTAGGAAGTAATAGGGATGAGAAGGTGTTCGAGTGCCACGAGCTATTTCTTTTAAACGGTGAAATTTAATTAATCCGTCGATATTTAATAGATTGCGTGTTTTTAAGAAAGATGTTATTGACTGATAAGGAGAGAGATTAAATAAGATACGAACTATTCTATTGTATGCTGTCTGTAAACGCCTCAGACGATATTTGGGTACGTCTGCCCATAAACAAATGCCATATATGATGATGGAGTTTATTTTCATAGCTAGATACAACTTTTTTTCTTTAAAGCTAAGTATGTTTTTTATGCGTTTTGATAAATATGTTTGGCGTTGGATATTATTTGTTAATTTTTCCAGATGAAAAGAAAAGGTCATGTTGTAATTGAACCATATACCAAGTATTTTTATGGGTTTTTTCTCTTCCGGGAATGGATTTGAGATAGTCAGACGACTTGTTTTTAATTGATTAAGAGACAGTCCATGTGCTTTACACCAAGAATCTATTTTTTGAAGGTCTTTTTTTATAAATAATTCTGCAATGTGATGCTCATATTTTAAGTAACTATAAACAATAATATTGTCATCAATGTAATTCATAATTTTACCGTGTAATTGTTGGTCATGGATTTGATTTGAGATTAGGAAGAATAATAACGAGGCTATAGTTGACCCTTGGGTGACCCCTCTAATTGATGGGGTAAGTGTGTGAGGTTGGTTTTTTATTTGGAAGTATCGGTTTGAGAGGTAGTGTTTTAGAATGCATATTAGTTGGGTTGAAACACCCAATGAAATACAAGCGTTAATTACTGATTGTCGATCTATTGTATCATAAGCTTTTGATATGTCAGTTTGTATAATTGTGATATTATTGTTTGAACTATAATTGTTTACCATGTAGAGATGTAAGTTTAAAAGAAAGTAGATGTGGGATTTGTTGGCGGTCACACCATATGTATTAGTATGGCAGATGATGTTTGCTAGGCTTTTCAATTCTTTAAAAACAATTTTATCGATGACCTTGGCAATAAATGGTAATGATGCTATGGGTCTATATGACGACATCTCATGAGCCGGTCCTTTCTTATGCTTTGGATATATGTTTGCTATTTTATATCGCTGAGGGTAGGTTAAAGAATTTTGTATATAACTAATGATAATTTGAATTATGTGATAAGCACTATTTGTAAGGTTTTGTATAGTTTGACAATTCAATATGTCATGATTATCCGGTTTTTTAGTTTTTGTCTCCTTAATTGCTTTGAATATTGTATGCTTAGGGACTGGCTGAATTTGAACGTAGTTAGAGATTAATTTGATATGTTTTATAGTTGGAGGTGTGGAATTTTTGAGTAAGGGATTGTCACACCAAGCTAAGTATCTTTGGTAATCTGCTGGGTTTAATGTGTTTGTATTTTTAGTAGTTTCTGTTTTAATAAGTTTCCAGGTAAAGTTATTTTCTCCTATGTATTTTCGTTTGTTTAACCGGATTTTCAGCTTATATTGTTTCTTGATTACTTTAAGGGTATTTTGTGTTGAATTTGTATTATTAACAATATTATCAAAGTAAGCGCAATTAAGGTCTTGTTTTATATTTGTTAACTCAGTGTTCCACCAAGGTTTGTAGTGTTTTAAAGCGTTAGAAGATTTTTTATATCTAAGGCCACATTTAATTAGGATTTCTTGTATTTTTTGGTAAAGATATTCTATAAGTTTGTCTATAGTTTGAAAGGTTTTACCATCAATTATATTGCAGAGTATTTCGATCTCGTGATCTGCTCTTTGCCAATCAATGTTTTTATATTCCAACGCAGTGAAAGTGACTTCTTTTATCTGTTCATCAGGTGGAGTCAAATTTAAAGAACCAACCATTACAACATGATCAAAAGGGTAAATATTTTTTGGTTTTAAATCTATAATGCTTTTTCCATCTGTAATAAAAATTTGATCGATTGTAGTGTAGGTATGATTGTTATATCTCGTCGGGAATTGTATAGCTGGTTGTAGTTTGTAACTATACAAGGTATTAAGTAATTCTTTAGTGGACGTATCGGGTAATTTAAAATTGGTATTAAAATCTCCTATAATAATTGTGTCACCATCCATATGAAAAGTGTGTATTAAAACATCAAGTAACATATCGATAGAAATGTAGTTTGGTCTATACACAACTATGTAATTAGTTATGGATTTACTACGTTTTGAAGTTGATATATGCAATTGCAAAATTTCGAGTCCCATGTGTGTATATTTTTTAAATTTGTGGACAAAGAAGGACTTTGTTAGAATTACAGCAACGCCGCCGCCACGAGACTTACGATTAGATTTAAATGTCTCATAGTTCGGGAAGTTTAAAATAGAGTAGTCGTCTCTGTCTGTTAACCACGTTTCTGTTATAAAAAGAATATGTGGTTTGTATGTTGTTATAAGATTATCAAGTTCATCTTTTTTGTTGCGAACAGATCTCGCATTTATATACATAAATGTCAATAGGGCAGGTGAGTCATAGTCACATTTCTTTTTTTGTCATATATTGTTTGAAGTAGATTGTTGGGCTATATTTATATTTCCATTATAACACTGATTATATGGTTGTTGAGGTGTTTGCTGTATTGATAGCTGACTTTCGCCCTCCTGCTGCTGAGAGGCTGTGGGTTGACGTTGTACCAATGGTCGATTTGGGCCTTTAAATTTTTCTGCCAGCATATTTGTTGGCCAGAATTTTTTATGCATTATATGTTCAAGGTTTGGTGCCACAATTCGAACAAAATAATTACGAGAGGGTCTGCCACTTTTTGTCACCCATCTGGAGCATTGAGTGATAGTTAGGCCTTTAGATTGAAGTTCACTTTGTAGTTGTTCAGGTGAAATGTCTGGTGATACATTGCTTAAACTAATTCGCACAGTCTTAGGAGGTCTTTGTAGTGTAGGGAGGGTGGTAATAGCCTCACCCCACATCTTTAAGTTCGGATGGTTGTTGTCTCTTGATTCATTATGATTATCAAGATGCACTTTTGTTTTTATTTGTGGTAGCGTGGTTGTAGTTGGTTGAGCAAAGGCTATAGTAGCTGCTTTGTTTCTAAATGTGTTTTTAATTTGAAGCTTTGGAGTGGCTTTGCCTTTAGCTTCTTTTACTGTCGTTTTAGAAAAAAAGGTTCTGCTGGGAATAGAAATATTGGCTCTAGCTATATCACTATATAAGCTAGTACCTGATTGTTTAGTTTGCTGCTGTGAATTGGCCATGTATATTGTACTTGTTGTGGGGTCATTTGTGAGCTGATCTGAATTTTGATAACACTCACCGAAGTCTTTTGCATAGTTCTCTGCAAGGTACTCACGGTTTTCTGTATGTATTATGTTTTCTTCATTGGAAGTAGCTGCGCATTGTTTTATTTCGTCATTTGTATTGGGACGCTTGGTTATAAAAAGTGGATCATCTTGACATAGCTCCTCCTGAGCTTGGTTTGATTCAGTAAAAAAGCCCTTGGTTAAGCTCGTTACTGCCAGTCCAGTCAAATCAGTTGTGATTTTAATTTGATCAATTGATGTTTGTAAGTCCTTAATAATTGTATTATTTAACAGACAATGTTGAATTATCTCACAGAAATTGGATGGTGGGAAGCTCGCATCCAATGAGTGGTCACTCGAGGGATCACTCCTGGTAGGGTCATCGTCCTGGATGGTGGTTTCGTATTCAGTTTGGGATTGCTGATCGATTTGTTTCTTTAGGTGATGGTCGCTGTTCTCTGCTCGTAGGCGTATGATATATTGAATACAGCTTTCAAATACAGTGGCACAGAAAGTTATTTTTGCACGCTGCTGTTCGTTAGAAGATTTAGTCTTAATAATCTTTGTAGTCTCAGCGACGAGATCGCTATGTGCCTCCCATAATTGATCGTTAGACGGGAGCATGGTTGCGAGACGACTAGGGACGTCCGCCATATTGCATTTTGATCTATCTTTTCTGATTTTCATACAGTGTATAAATTCACATTTAGGCCTGTGTGTAAAGTAGAGTTTTAGTCGTTGGATCATTTTAGAACCGTTTTGATAAAAAAAGAAACAAAAGTTCGTCTTGTTTCGCTCCGGATATTGAGTGAAATTATTCAAAGAAACCCGATATCAGTATTGTCATTCAAGGTACGAGTTTAATTATCAATACCGGATAATGGGTTCATTTCATTGAAAAATATTAAAATAGATATTTATTTTTATCCATTTATTTAGTGATACGTTGTGATATGTAATGTTCATTACAGTATTTTGAATAGAAAACAACGATTGAAAAAATCCTTGTCCCAGCTTGGGATTGAACCAGTGACCTCTCGTACTCGCGACAAGACGCTTTTGTTGTAAGCCTTGTTTTCTATTCAAAATTATTTATCTGTTTGCAGAGGTTACCAGCTTGGGGCGGTATTGCAATTGTCCCTTCGAAATTCACTTGTTTCGAATTTAATTCACTACAGTAGTTAACTTATTTTCAATCCAACTACAAAATAAACCGTACTAATCCGAATTAAGGGGTATACCACTAAATTCCACCTATTTATATAAAAAAAAACACATTATAAGCTATATTTATAGCTATATATAACAATGCATATTAGTAGGGCTTCGTTGTCCCTGGTGGAAAAGTTTAAGTACCTCGGGGTATCGTTCTCAAGTGATGGAAGGGGAAATGTTTTAGACGAATCGAGGCAGCTGGTACAGTAATGCGTCAGCTGTATCGAGGAGTCATTTGTAAGCGGGAGTTCAGCATAAAGGCAAAACACAAGGTTACTGTTTTCAATTCGATCTTCACCCTACCCTCACCTATGATCATGAACTCTGGGAAAGAACGAGATAGCTGGTGCAAGCGGCCGAGATGAGATTTCTGAGGACGCACTCTGCTCGACAAAGTGCGAAGTTCTGTAATCCGAGAAAGCCTCAAAGTCGAAGTGTCGAACCGCTACGTCTCTGGATAAAGAGATCCCAAATGAGACCGTGTGGGTTCAGTTTAGGGTCTAACACTGCGGTGGCAGGATTTCTCGGGGCACTCCCGTTTCTGCCTGCATCATAAAACTCTGTTCCATGTTTATCATCCCCATCTCATCATCATTTCTGTATTTCTAATTTAAATAAAGTCTGAGGGCCAAATGACATAGTTGTAAAAGCCAGTCGGTGCCCTCGTTAAACCCAAAGTACCTCCCAAATGGGAATGCCTCGGGAAACACGTCCAGTCAACAAAAGGCCAAGAATCAGATGGCGAGACCAGCTCTTCAAAGTTTGTGTGATTGTAAGCAACTATGAGCGGGGCATCTCCCCATATCAGCAAGCCATAGATAATCATAGACTGTATCTTGGATTGGAATAGTTGTTTCTTTTCCCGATTAGTGAGTAAGCATTTGAATAAGAAGTACTGGCGATTGATTTTTGGATGTGGGCACTGAGATCAAAAGTAACGCCGAGGACAAAAAAATGTGTTTACGGATGCATTGGAAGAAAATGTTTTTGGTTTTTAAATTGTTTAGTGCCATTTATTTTGGGACAAGTTCAAGAAAGATGCAATTCAATTATCATTGAGTATCAACAAAAATGGGATTGTATATAGGTTGAATCTTAGTTAAATTTATTTTTTTAATATTTATGATTCTAAGTTAACATTATTCATATTTTTACCAAGTTTGGTCAATCAAACCAGTTTATTAATGGAGTTTGTAAATGTGATTTTATCTTTGCTGATGTTTTCGATTGATTCAATTTTTTAATTTATAGTTTTGTAATCCTAGAGTCATGAACTCATGTTAGACGGACTGTAAAGCGAATCTTTGTAGTGCTCTTATATTCTTATAACTCAATATTTATAGTTCGGAGATATCATCAATTTGTTTCAGTTCACTTTTCACTTTTAAAGACCTTTAGTTCATAGTGTCCTCTTTTTATGTGTTTGTATGTTCTTACCTCTGGAGGGTGTATCTTAATAAATAAATAAAAAAATATTTTTTGTAATGTACCAGGTTTTGAGCTGACGAAGGTCATACTCAATAAGGTACCGACGACATTTCATGATGAGGTGCAGAAGTCCGACTGTTGGACACCCACCTCCTGTACAAAGAAAGGTAAATGAAAAACTGATTTATCAAATAAACTTATAGCAAAAAGCAGGGCTTTGATTGAACAACCACAATTAAGTTTCTCCCACCCCAATAAACACTAAACAACTTTTTTTTGCTAGCACAATCCCTAGCGCTAGCGCCATCAGTATATCAACAAGTACATTAAAAATCCTTTTTATGCATACTCTTTATGAACTGGCATATGCTGTTTGCCATAATGGTTTTAATTAACCCAGCATAATGGTTTTTAATTAACCCAGCATATTTTAGAAAAACATTATTTTAGAATAATTTTCAATTTCCAAATTTACTTTCTTATCCTCCACTTTTTTGAAACCATTCTGAATAACATCGTTTGAAAGTTTGGTGTTTAGTTGTTGAGATGTTGTCCGTTGGTGTGGTTCTGTGTTTTTCCTGTTTTTACGTATATTAAATAAATTCATGATCAAGCCTGTCAACAAAGAAGGGCTAAGAGTTGGTTGTGTTCATTTTACCACCCAGCTAGTTACCTGGGGTAAGTTTTTCTTATTCCACCTTAGTTTTTTATTTTCATTTTGAAGAAACCGATGTACGATTTTTATAAGACAAGCGAATTTTGCAAAAAAACGCAAACAGTGGAATCAATGTGGGGGAAGACGAAGTACGGGAAGACTCGTTGGGATACTCATTAGAAAGATGGTTGTTGGTTTCCTATTTGCGTGAGTAGAATTCATGTGCCAGAAAAAATTGGTCAGTGTGAAACATATTGTAGTGGTCAAGTTTGTGCTGAGTTGAATGTTTGATCAGTAAATGTTGATGTTTATTTTGTATATGTAAATGAACTTAAATAGAACGACTGTTTGTAGTGTGATTTTGTATGTTTTCATGCGAGGTTGTAGAAAGCAATGTTTGTTTTAAAAGTTGCATTAATTTATGCAACTATACATAAGCATGCAACTTATACATTTTATTGCCAGCAATAAAATGTACTCATAATTTAATTTGATTATTTGTGAAAATTATTTCAATGGTTTTGAATACTAAACTTACGAAAAAAACTAAGTTATTTATCTCCCAGCCATGTCTGGCAACACAGTAACTCTATTGTACTTTATTTCGTTTCATCAAACTATAGGTTTCGGTTTAAAGTTTTATTTATTTTAAAACTAGTAAATTTCCCGTCAAAAATGACGGAAAAATTTAGCTCATATTGCTGCGCAATATTCGTTAGTTATTATTCGCACAGTTAGAGTATTTATTTTTATTTCGTTTCGTTTCGCTTGTTTCTATAGAAACATAACTTGTGAGGAAGAGGAGGAGAAAGATTTTGCATTTTATAACAATTAGATTCAAGCAACATCATGTGATACTTGAAAATTAAACCTGACACAACAATACAAAACTAGCGGTAGCGCGAATTTCATGTTAATTAAAAAATAACATCCATCAATTGATTCATTTTTGCCTGTATTGTTTAAACTTATGAAGATACTTTCCGGTTATAGCCAAGCCCAGTCTGATGTTGCTATTTGCTTGTACTTAATTATGTGTTTATTGTGCAGGTTAGGTTAGCAAAACAAAACAATATCATACGTTTAATACGTTTCTTTGTTTTCTCCCAATCTAACCTGCACAATAAAACCATAAGTACAAGAAAATAGCAACATCAGACTGGGCCTGGCTAAAACCGGAAAGTACCCTTATTAATTACTCATGCCTGATAACATGTTTACAAACATAAAACATACTCATGTTTCCCTTTGACTTCTCAGGTTTGTAGCAACCCTCTGATGACACTGTCAGGTCGTCAAACATCTTCTGCCCCCGTCCTATCATCCTTCCGACTTCAGCTTCGTAGGCCGTATGGTTTCTCTGAAAGATTGAACCATGCACAACCACAAACAGTGAATTGTCAATTTTATTACTGTCGCACATGACTTGATGGCAATTTCGGGTCGCCAATGGGTTGAATTCACGATTTTTGGGTGTCATCTAATGGTTTACCAAGTTTCCGCTTCCTACGCTTTCTGGTTTTCGCATAATGTTTGACGGAACAAAGCAACTCATGACTTTTTTTTAGTAAATCACAGATTCAGATTTATTTTACTGGGCAGCTTATGTTATTGGCAGCTGCATTATTGACATTGGCCATGTAAAAGGACAAAACTTGCAGTCTCCTTTTCCCTGGGCTAACTTTATATTAAAATCAATTTCCATACAAATTTTTGGAATAGAAAACAAAGATTTTTTTTCCAGTCTGGGAAATCGCATTCGAGATCTCTAATGTAAATGCTCGAACCTGAACTACTTGGACTCAAAGACAGTGCCCAAGTAACACTACTATAGAATAAAGTTAAGCATGTATTGTTATACTTATACTATATCTTCCATTTATACGTATATGACCTTAAACCAGAAAAAAATTTCGCTTGTGGCGCATATTTTTTATGTTCTGTAAATATTGATAGGGTTCTGTTCGTTTCACAAAATATAAAAGGAATACGGTACACATTAATTGAGAAAAGCTGCTCCAAACACTAGTAGTGTAACTTACACCCATGACATGTTCTGCATTTTTTCCATTTTGGAAAACAACTGACTGCAGCGCCATTGCAGCTTTGACACGCACTGAAATATTTCCATTTAATCTTTATTGGTTTTTACAAAGCATCATATTTGTATATGCCGATGTAAAATAATAGTGAATAGATCTCATTAACGACACCTTGCATAACCGTTCCCATACTCATGGGTTCACGGCACTTTCGCACAAGGCCTTTTCGCAACGGAACTTTGGCAACTTGAATTCTTGCAACTGAATTCTCAACCTAACCTAACCTAACCCAAGTTGCGAAAATTCCCAGCTGCAAAAATTCAAGTTGCCAAAGTTCCGTTGCGAAAAGACCTTCTGCGAAAGTGCCGTATACCTACTCATGTATCCCTCCTACTGTAAGGAAACTAGATAAGACACTGAAGTTAGTCAAACAAAAAAAAAATTAAATTCTTTGACAAAAAGTTGTTTAATCATTTAATAAATAATGAACATGTGTTATAATACAGTATTTCTATTCATTTTTTAAATTTTATCACGAATTTATTTTCAATTTCAAGATGCACGTTCTTAATTAATATACGGTATCCACTTAGTTATACATTTCGCGTTCTTGTGTTTAATCCACCTGGATCGTGTGAATAAAAATAAAACAAAATAAAATACATTCAATTATTTTTATTGAGTTTCAAGCAACAAGGCAAATAAGAGACATGTATGTTTGTCAAAAATAAATCAAGAATTAACGACAGAAAATAAAGACTGCAGCTTAAAACCTTCTTCGGTTTGGTCCACATCTTGGTCCACACTAAGTTCCCTATTTAAAACAAAATAGATAAAGAAACATTTGAAATCCTTATTTTTATTAATATTATTATTATTATTATTATTATTATTATTATTATAGCACGAATAATACACGTACAACACAAATATAAATTGATTGTAAGATCAATTTACTGCAGTATATATTATAATTTATTTTATTTTATTATTTAATATTTAACAATCCTTGAGAATCAAATACAATTTTTTCTCAAAGATTGGAATTATGTATATGTATAAGTCATTTGCATACCACTTATGGAATATTAATTCATTCTTAACAGTATTTGTTGCATTCCTTGCTGTTGAAATGTACAATTTGTTCCAACAGTTGCATACGTTTTACTAAAAAATCATTTAAATAAGTATTTTTTTATTGTGAGAGCTTTAGATGAAGAATTGTTTACCTTTTGTACAGTATTTCATTTTTTAATGTGATAACTTTTTTTATTGTAGTTTTTCCGAGTTTATTTAACTTGGCTTGTTTTGTGTGTGAAACTTACTTTGCGGGTTATTTTGACCTATTTCCCTGCGTCCCAGAAAGCTGAAATTCAAAACGTAGACACAGTTCGCTGTTCATTCAATGCAATTAAATTTTGACGGATCAATGTCGTTTCTATTTTGAGAACATATCACGTGAAGATGGAGTTTTTCTAGTAGAGTGTCGGTGATACTCACAATCACATAGTTCAATTCAAGCACTGTTAAGCCAAAACATGCGACATTTTTTTGAAATTAACACGATATTGATTCGTCAAAATTTAATAGAATGAACTGTACCGCGGACTGTTTCGACGTTGGTCATATCGAGAAGTTGGTCAAAATAGATCGAAAAAATGTTGAAGCGCGCGCATACACAAAAACACATAAACAGCGGAGTTTATCCGAGCAATCATTCATTGTTATGAACCCGTTGTAATAAACACTTAACGCAAATTGACAAAAATATCTTTCCGCGTGTTTGTTTCAAATACTTTTAAAATTTGGTTTTAAAACAAAAGCACAGTTTCAAGCCAGGTTGAAAAGTTGTATTAAAAAACAAAGTTTTTTCCTATTCCTTGTTCATAGTTTATTTGTTTCATTCAAGACGCAGAAATAAAGATTATTATTCCTTTACAATTGTGATGAACAATAAGCAACAACTTTAGCTGGCTAACACTTTTAAAACCAGTATAAAAAATAGGAAAATTAAAAATAAAATTATGTTGAGATTTTTTGATAAGGTGTCAAAATATTTGTTATAATTTGTTATAATAGTGTGCCCGTAAATACACTTTGAACAGTAAAAAAAAGTTAGTGGAAATTAATTTTAGAAATGTTAGAAATTGGAATAGAATATAAGAATAGAATTGAGAACAGAAATTAATTTGTTGTTAAAAATTTGTGTTCAGCCTATTTTTTTTAATATACAATTACTTGAAATATAGAATTACCGTGAATCTATTTTTGCATTTACCACTGACGCATATTTGATCTTCACGACAAAATCGCATGCCACATTGTTCGCTTACAATTTTACCACGCTTCGCTTCCACAGCCATCCAACATATCGCAAAGATTGACAAGAAAAACAGGGCAACGATCAGCAATCTTGAACAACGAGTTGAAATCATGATGAAAATATATAAGAACGGTACTTCTTGAATTCAAATCGATCGGAGCAGGTAGCAAAATGTCTAAGATGTATGGTCTATCCAAAACTAATCCGCTGGTTTATATACAGACAAGATGAAGCGGATCAAGTCGTAACCTTTTTAATGGCTTGAATTTGAACATCATAAACTAAAAAACAATGGACCAATTCATAAAGCGCTTGTTCTAATCGTAATCATTTATGATTCAACGTGTGTTTATGAGAACTTTTGGTACACAAAAAAAGTTTATTCAAAACGAAAAGAAATTCTCATAACGTTTCATTCAAAATATTTCCGTTTTAACGAATACTTCATCCACTATTATTTACAAACAAAATAAACCGTAAAGACAAAAATTATATTATATTTTTTTAACTGAGATTTTCTTAAAATCAGGCATAGTAAATTCATATTGTGTAACTGACCTATTTATTATTAACAGAAGTAAATACAAGTAGTGTATATACCAAGTTTGGAAAGTGGTTGTTTTTCTTTCAATTTTTTAAGACGATGAAAAAGTATCAATTGTTTTTACGGTTAGGATCTCTAAACTTGTAATAGGTTCACAGGGTGACCATCCAATAAGGTTTTATTAATTGGTTATAGGTTTTAGTCAATTCTTTTATTCTAAACTGATTAGAATCAGTCTATAAAACTATTCCATTATAAACGATTTGTGGTTAAGTACAATCTTGCTTTAAAATAATTTAACGTTTTTCTGATTTTCATACAAAGTGTGTACATTGATAAATTTACATTACGCCTATGTGTAAAGTAGAGTTTTAGTCGTTGGATCATTTTTGAACCGTTTTGATAAAAAAAGAAACAAAAGTTTCTCTTGTTTCGCTCCGGATATTGAGTGAAAATATTCAAAGAAACCCGATATCAGTATTGTCATTCAAGATACGAGTTTAATTATCAATACCGGATAATGAGTTCATTATTCATGATCACTAGCTAGAATAGATCTACAAACGTATACCTTGCGAGCTAATACCATGAATGAGAAAGCATGAGGGATTTTGTTTTTCATTTCTCTCCGGCATAAAGTACCAATTTCGCCGCTGAGGGAAAAAATTGTAGTGCCACCAAACGACCTTTTGGTTGCCTTCTGGCTGGATTCACGATTTTGGGGTGTCATCTAATTCCTCCCTATATTATCTCTAACTGCAGGACTTACCACTATAATTCCACGCACAAAACCCGTGAAAAAGCAGTTTCCGGTTGTTGCCGATAAAGTATAGTGTCGCCGTCCTGTATTCAATTTTTCAACTCAATAGCGAGCGAAGCGAGCGGGTTCCCCTCGTGGTCTATTAAGTTTCCGCTTCCTATGCCTTCTGGTTTTCGCGAAATTTTTGACGGACAAAGCAACCCATAACTTTTTTTTAGTGAATAACAAATTCATCCGAAATAATACTTAGTAACACTTAATATTACATTTTACATCTGTACAACATCTCAAACAAACTTAGTCAAACGGAAAAAAATTAAATTCTTCGACAACATGTTATTCAACCATTTAATAAAAAATGAAAATGTGTTATAATACAGTATTTCTATTGATATTTTAATTTTATCAAGAATTTATTTTCAATTTCAAGGTGCACGTTCCTAATTTATATAACTTAGTTATACCTTTTGCGTTCTAGTATTTAATCCACCTTGATTGTGTAAATAAAAATAAAATAAAATACATTCAATTTATTTTATCATTCTTTCACAATTGTGATCAACAATAAACAACAACTTACGCTGCTAACACTTTGAACGCACTTTTAACAGCAAAAAAGTTAATAGAAATCAATTTTAAAAATGTTAGAAATTAGCATAGAAATTAATAAAATAGAATAAGAAAAGAATAGAATTTAATTTACAGATTAGAATCCCGTGTTCAGCCTGTGTTTTTCAAATATACACCTACGTGAAATTTAGAATTACGTTGGTTCTAATTCGGTGGTTTTGGAGAATTACTAATAGGATCAACGCAAATTTGACCATCAAAACATCCAGCAATGCCACAATCACTTTTAGCTGCTTCTTTTCCTCGCTTCCTCGCTTTTCCATTGCTCCACCGAAAGGGTGACATTTGCACGGACGACGAATGCCCGGTTGACATTTGCACGGTGATAATTGCACGGAGCGACAAATGA
>JAQIWH010005926.1:0-13732 GCA_034695005.1 Cryptops parisi | reverse complement strand
TCACATGACTACATTGACCAATCCGAGAGCACTGCCGTGAACGGAGTAAAATACACGGCGCCGTGTACGTAGCCACTACCATTAAATTTAGGCTCACAAAAAATGTTATAAACAATTATATACAAGATGTTATTTATACTTTGCCAAAAATACATGCATTTTATGGAATGCTTGTTAGTTTAGCAATGTATAAAATGCCTAGATTCTATACATTGCCGATAACATATCTAAAATTTTTTATATCGTACATATTAAGTTTATTAAATTTTATATATTATATAAAATTTGTAATTTTTTTATAAATTTTTATTAAATTTTATATATTATATAAAATTAAAATTTTTTTTTATAAATATTTATTAAATTTTATATATTATATGAAATTTATAAATATTTATTCGATTTTACATATATAAAAAATACGTACCAAAAGTAAATATAAACTTAATACTTATTAACACAAAGTATATTAAAATGAGCACTGATTATATATTAAAAATCTAAATATAACAATTCTAAAATAAATGTATAAATATATTAAAAGCAATACTAAATATTTTCATAAATCAATATTAATTATAAATATATACAGTAGATATATAAAATACTACTAGCTATACTCAATATAAAAATCACAGTACTGCAAAAAGCTGAGTATATATATAAATAAAACAAATTCTTCATATAAAATCAAAATATAATGCTAAATATACAGGGTGATCCTAAAATGTAAATTCAAATCTTAACCACAGAAGCTCCATATATCAAATCAAAGCAAACGACTCGTATAAACATGTGTCCGGAAACGCTTCCTTTCCGAGATAACACAGGAGAAAGTCATGTAAATGGCAATTGTCTCTGTAGGTATGCATTTCCGGACCCATGTTTATATGGAGATTTAGCTTTCTTTTTGATGTGTAGCATCTGTGGTTCAACTCTGATTATAGTATGTTGTGTTACACAGGAACACCCTGTATAATAGTAGATACATTAAAATCAAAATGGTGACATAACTGCAACTACATAACTGTAATAAGTTGTTATAATTCTCGCATATACTATAGAAATGACAATAATGAAATTAAATTTTAAACATTGTTAACGTGTCTAGAGCAATGTAGTTCCAATGCAATTTATGTGTTGAGGAAGATTTTTTGTGACAACTGCTAAATGTATTGTTAATTTTCCTTGATATCGAGTTTCACTTTTTTTTATCCTGTCCTCGCGGGCAAACAAACACTGCATTTTAAGAAATAACGACCTAAGTGGATTTACACTTGTTTCACACCCAACTCCTCAATTAAATCGAACACAGAATTCATAAAAAAACAAAATAAAATAAATTATGGCAAAATATCATTACTAACCTTTTCAGCGACGCTATAAAACAAAACAAGACAATTAAAAACAAACGCATTAACATTCTCAAAACAATATTGTTGTATAATTAAGTGCATTATGCATCATGTGCAGTTAATGCATCAACTTGATGCATTAAAAAATGATTATAATGATGAATACTGAACAACGTTGATTTATTAAAATATTTTGTTTTTGTTCTTTGAAAAGAAGAAAATATAATATAAAAATACTTCTTAAAATCCAGATGTACTTTTACATATAAAAAAAAAAACCAAACAAACAAACAAACAAACAAACAATAGCTTATCAATTTATAACATCAACATTTGTTTTAAGTTTGGATTCAGATTTAAAAAAAAATTATAAAAAGGTTATCACAAACGAGTGTGAAAACAAATTATCAAAAAGGAAAAACAAAGTTATTTACGTTCGTTCACAATTCCTCGTGTTGAAGCTGATTCATCATGAACGTAAACATTGCTTCGAGTTCTCTCGATCCTGAGTATTCTTGAACTTTCTGTCCATTTTTGTATAACACCATTGTGGGATACGCGTCAACCTAGCGACGAAATGAGTATATCAAAAACTGCATTTTGAGAATAAGCTTTACATATTGTCATATACCCCCAAAGTCAAAATGTCCTTCCTTTAATTCCTCACATTCGCTTACAAGTGGAACTAACAGACATCACAACATGAAGTAACACTTACTCACAGCTCATAAACACGACTCACATGCTCACAATAACAAACTCACTAGACTCACATGCTCACAAACAACAGGCTTACAAACACTAGACTCCCATACTCACAAACAAGACTAAGATGCTCACAAACAAGACTCAGATGCTCACAAACAAGACTCAGATGCTCACAAACAAGACTCAGATGCTCACAAACAAGACTCAGATGCTCACAAATACCAGACTCACAAACACTCAGGCTCACAAAATTCACTGCGAAACCATATATCGCAAAACTTTATAAACGTATAAAGAAACGTTTTCAACACTTACACCTTCTTCTTTGCACAAGCGCTTGCAAGCGGTCATCGTGCAATCGACTTTGGCAATTTTTATGTTGTCTTGTCCGACGAATTTTCTAGCTAAATCCTCCCAAGCAGGAGCTAATCGTTGACAATGACCACACCTGACAAAAAAAACAGTAACCAAGTAATTAGATTAACTAGACGAAATAAGAGGAAAAAATAATGATGTAGCAGAAAAAACAGTCTTACCATGGTGCGAAGAATTTAATAAATACGATTCCCGAGGATATGCTCTCCTTGAAATTGTCAGTCGTCAAAATCACAACCGGTGCCTAAACGTAAAAAAAAAAAATAAATGATACATGACAGATGAGTTGTGTAAAGTAGTTAAAAAAAAAGTCAAAAAAATAAATACTATAAATATATTTGTAATTATCATACTATAAATATATTTCATGTATTATTAAATATATATTTGTAAAAATAATAAAATAAAACTCACAGTAGGTTCGTCGGGCATTTTCAATTTTTCTGATTCGAAATTGTCGTTCACCTGAAGTTTCATTTGGCCGACGTAGGTTTTTAATTCGGTGTGCGTTCGCTCGCCATCATATTTTTTGAACTACACAATATAAAATACACATTTAATATGCATATATAAAAGGTGGCCTAAAAGTCACTATCCATTGCAAATGTTATCTTAGAGCAATTTTAATGTTTAGAATGGCAACAAGCAGTAACTTTAGAGCCACCCTGTATAAAGCACCAAAAGTTGCTTTTAACAATGTAAAAAAAAACGAAAAAAATTAAAATTGAAAAAAAGTTATAATGAAAACAAATGACGCGACAACTTTTGGGACATCCTGTATATACTTGCAATAGTATATATCATGTGTTCAATGTAAAAAGCAATGTCTGAATCAATACTTATGCGTATAACATACCGGTTTTCCATCTTGGAACCACATCAGTGTTGGATAGCTATCAATATCATATTTGGTGCAAAGCGATTTGTAAGCAACACAGTCAACCTAAAGTAGAACATAATTTACGATTTAATAAGGTTCAAAGTTTATTATCAAACATTTCATCATCTCGTTTGCTATTCATCACCTTTGCAATTGTAATTGCCGGATCTTCTTGGAACGTTTCGGCTAATTCTTCCCACGTCGGCGCAAGACGCTGACAGTGTCCACACCACGGAGCGTAGAATTTCACAAAACTCATTCCACGGTCGATGTGAGCGCTGAACGATTCGTCCGTCAATTCTACTAAACCTTTTTCTAGCTGTATATCATCATCTAGTTCCTTCCAAAACAAACAAAAACAACAAAAAATTTAAAATATAAATTAGTAAATAAACGATCAAATCTACTCTAATAAAAGCCTAGACTGAGATTGAAGCCTCAATATCAAACAAATCCGTTTTTACTTACCTCTCGATTTATTCCGAGCTGTTCTTTCACAAAACTTACAAATGCGTCGATTTCTCGGTTACCTTTGTACCGAATTCCTTCCGACTTTCCGGCAATGAAAAATTTAAGCCTGCCGAAAAATAAAAAATTACGTCAATTTCTTTTTTTTTTAATGAAAATTATTTTAGACTATTATTATTATTATTTTTAGTAAATCGAAAACTGAATGACATACGTAGGGTAAGCCGTTACGTCATGTTGAGCACATAATTCAGTATCGACCGTGCAATCTACCTACGTAATTAACAAACAAACAAACATTGTAACCTGAAATTAAAGTTACACCCTTCATTTTAATTGCATTTGAAATTAAACATCAACTTACTTTTGCTACTTTTATTGATAGATTTTCATCGTCATTAAATTGTTCACCTAATTGATCCCACATTGGCGCTAACCGTTTACAGTGACCACACCTAGGAAATCATGCACAAAATCAAACTAATTTAATTATATATTTATTTATTTATTTAATCTATTTATACAGTTGTAAAGTTCTATATTTATCATGGTGATGTTATCTATCTCTACACAATAAAAAAATAAAACCAAACATCTGCAAATGCGATTGTATCATTTACAATGAGGTACAATATTTTGAACCTAAACATTCTTATTATTGATGAAAAAAAAATTAAATATATGTCGTTGGTTGTTAAATAAAAATAACAACTAAACTAAATGACACCGATTTAAAGAGACTGCTACAATCCCAAACCGGTGTATGATAAAAAAACAAAAAGTTCAAGTTTCGACTATGAACGAAGTCCTTACCAAGGTGCAAAAAACATGACAAATGAATGTCGTTCGGATATTTCTTCCGAAAAAGTGTCACTTTTGTAAAGCAAGACATGCGATTCACTTTCATCGGCTAAAACCTGAGAAAATAGACTGAGAATTAGGAAAATATAACTACTCGTGCAGACGGACGCTGCCATGTTTATATGCTAAATAGAAGATTTTGCTCTTGAAACCTGCATCGAGTGTATTGAGTTCCGGCAATCAGGAAACGAGTTTGACCCAAGTTCAAATGCTGTTTTTAATTGCTTATCGCTATGACACTTGAATCAAAGGTATAGAGCAGGGGTGCTCAACCTTTTGGAAGTCGCGGACCACTTTGCAAAATTTATAAACGTCACGGACCATACTCCATACAATAATTGAGTCATAGATAATTCTCATATACAGTACTACTGTACTTTTAGACTTGAATCCAACAGCAAACACCTTAAAAAAAATTTTGTTGAATAAAAACATTTCAAATCAATTGAGATGTCGTTCAACGGACTGCAGTATTATGTGATTTTTACAATTTTTCGACATGAAAATATTTTCATCAAGCATTCGCAGGCGACAATTAAGGGCTCGGAGGGCCACAAATAGACCGCGGGCCATGGGTTGGGCACCCCTGGTATAGAGGCTTTGGTACGCGAACCTTTGGCTTAGGTTCTGCGAGTTTTCCACAGAAGGGGGGGGGGGGCTAACACTTTCTGCCTATAAGAATAGGGGCACAAATGTTTCAAATGGGGCACTGACCAACATATTCTTGAAGCACCCTGTATAAGAATGTCTGGACATAAAATGTAAAAGAAACAATAAAATAGTACAAGTATTAACTACAATGTAATGTGAATTGAATTAAATCATATAAATGTTTTTCCAAAACTTTTATAGGCTATCTAGTATCTATGGTAATAATGTTTTATGTTACCATAGATTGAGATTGCTAAATCCCTGGTTACTATAATATTAATTATGGTACTTTCCTGTTATAGCCGGGGCGAGTCTAATGTTGATATTTGCTTTGTACTTGGTTAATTTTGCAGGTTAGGTTATGAAAAACAAAGAAACGTATTAAATGTATGAAGTTTTGTTTTCCTAACCTAACCTGCAAAATAAACCCATAACCAAGTACAAGCAAATAGCAGTTTTTAAAAATAAAATAACAAAAATAAAAACAAGCAATGTCTAAAGTCGAAAAAACATTTTAAACACAAGTACATTATAGGACCGAAATATGTTTACTTCTTCTTAAACAAGCAGAGATTCTGCTGCATGGTTTCTTGAAGAATGCCATGGTTCCACTGTAAACACAAAATTAAATCTCAATTATTAATTTTAAACAAAAGCAGTTGAATCAAGTCTCACCCAGTATAAGTATTCGTCCATTATTTTTTACTATTAGTTAGCCCGTGCTATAGCATGGGAAGGGCGTTATTATTATAGAAAGTGAACATCGAATACTGTAATGTGATTCAACCAACTTCTAGTGATAAAATGCTACAACACAAAGCATTTATGACATATCGCACACAACTGGGTCATTATTATTATTACGAATTAATGAACAAACATTTATACAAAGCAACAACAAGTATCCTATAGAAACTACCATACAATTTTTGAAGCCTAAAACTTAAGCACAATAAATTTATTGAGCATTTAGTTTACAATATATTTTCATATATATATATACGCAGCTCTATGTACACTTCATGCAACTATGCACGTAATAAACAGTCTTGCTCATGACCAAACTTTTTTCTTCCATGATTTTGTACACTATATTTCAATGAGAAACAAACTCCTCTTCCAAGATTTCGCTTATTGCTAAAAAAACATATTGTTATTATACAACTAATAATGAATAACAACAACAAAATTTTTCTTTAGATTAAATAACTTAACAAAAAAAAATTCGTTTTCAAATTTCTTACAATATTACACAGAGGAAAAAAAATAGCACAATGCTAATTAATAACAATATTTGTATATTAACAAAAAATAATATATATATTTATATATATATTAACTTATAAATTACACAAAACATGAATTAATAATTATATCAATAGCCCGTCTTGGTCACACAAGCGTTTAAAACTAGCTTATAAATACTGTACAACCTTATTTTTGTAAACGGTTTTTTTTTTATACACTAGTGGAATGTTCAGCAAGTAAGCATTTTACAGCAGGCACTAAAACAAGTGAACACCGTTCTAAAAGTATGTATATAAGCAATAAATTACAAATCAAATACGTTTGCATATTTTTGTAACAACTATGCAACTTTGCTGGAAAACAAAGAGAATGTTTTTTGTTGTTAATTTCAATTCTACAAAGATCAGCTATAAACAACCTCCAAAAACTTTTAACGTTATAGTATTAACTTATATAATGGTATTGTTTTATTTTATTTTTTTGAAAGCGATATTTTGCGTTATTGAACTAAAGATCGAAAATTCAAACAACTATAATACAACAAAAAATATATCAAATTAAATTCCAAAAACAAATGCTAATGCGAAGTAAACAAAGAACATGACTAAAAGTGGACTGTTGCATATTCGAACCTGAATTCAAATTAATCACTTGGCCAATCAAGTGTGATCATGTGACCATACTGCCTTCTGATTGGTGGAGTGACGTGGTCACATGACGACACTG
Source organism: Cryptops parisi (assembly GCA_034695005.1). NCBI lineage: Eukaryota > Metazoa > Arthropoda > Chilopoda > Scolopendromorpha > Cryptopidae > Cryptops > Cryptops parisi. The sequence goes on along the minus strand of JAQIWH010005926.1, from coordinate 6,460 downwards.
TCTTCTGATTGGTAGAGTGATGTGATCACATTGTTTTCTGATTGGCTGTGTGATGAATTCGAATGGTCGTTAATGTTCAAGTCTCCCTTTTACAACAAAATGTATCAGATTCAGATCTACGGTTGATGTCTGTTGAAAAACTCAGCAAACGTATTACAAGATATGTTTTCATAATAATGATACAATGGTACACAAGAAATATCAATCAACTAATAACTGAATCACACAACATTAAATTATGAACTATGACAATGAACAGTATTTTTTGCTTTTTCACAATGAATAATTTGCATGTGGTTTTCATGGAAGTTTGGTAATAAACTTTGTTTCTGTGCGTGGTCTAAACTATACAAAAAATCAGAGGAAAATACATTAACTCGTAAAGAAAATAAACCAATGAGATTGTTATAGGCTTAAAGGGACTGCCACTATAGGCCAATCGTAAAGCAGTGTTGATCAGTGATCAGAACTGGTCACCTGTCCACACTGTCTTCCGATTTGCCAAGTGACAAATTCTGTAAAATGACGGTCCCCCTTTTTTATTCTAATCTCTATTATTGGTACTGTCAATACTACTGTCAGACTCAAATAAAATTTAAAGATAAATTATCGTAATACGAAAAGATCACTAACATAATTTGTACATCATAGGAATGGTTTGGTTTTTCAAAACCTGAATGTTTGTTAATTGGTTAATTCTACTTTCTTCTGCATTATTCTAAATATCGACGGAACAGAAAAAAATAATATTTTAGTTTAGGTTTGTATAATATGTTACATGTCTGCAAACTGGCCATTTCATATGTTGAAAACAACGAAGCGTTAGTTCAACGAGTGAACGAAATATGGTGTGATAACAAAATGAAAATTTCAACCGTCAAAAATTAGGCTTATTTTTTTTCAAGAAAACAAGTAGGCCTGTCTTAAAAATGATTTTTTAAGCACTCATTTTATATATACGTATTATTGACATCAGTATCTTGTCACCTGATGTCGCCCTATTTCTCAACGCATATCTCGCAAGCAAGGTTTTTATGCTCAACAGTGAAACCAATTTAAAAACATATATTGGAATCAAATTTTGGCCACGAGATGTCTCAACTCTCTTCATCAGTTTGGTTAATATAAAGTGTGTCAAAATAAGTAAATAATAATAACCAATTGGTACTGGCCATTGAATTATTTTGGAATTTCAAGTTTTTCATTAAAATTACCGCCAAAACAAAAAAAAGTTCGTCGAGTTTCAAGGTTGTTAACATATTTTGTTGGTATCGAGTGTCGTATATTGTATTCATTGCATTGATTTGAAAAAATCTTCAAATTAAATATATTTTATATAATAATGGATTATTTTATTTATTTTTTTTAGGATCGCATCATCAATCTGTAAAATCATCCGAAAAACATGTTTTTTATTGTTTTTTCAAAATGTTTAGTTTTTGTTTTTTTTTAAGAATTTGTTTGTTTTGTCTATAATGTTAATTGTATGCTTGTCTAAAAAAACAGAAATATAATTCCCTAAAAAAAATAATTTAACCAAAAAATTGAGCCTTTTGCAATGCATCAAATAATGAAAAGTTCAATACTGCTAAATTTTAAGGCGGCGCGAAATATTTGTCAAATCGTCACTTTCAACGATCAAAAATTAAAAATCACCCATCAGCTTGTTAGTGAATTTGCCTTCAATTCTCGGAAGACTGACGATGATGATGGAAACTACACGAAAAAACAAAAAATTAAGTTTCACTATTATTAACATAAACATTTTCGACGAGGCAAGTTGGTTACATGCCCCCTGGTGTTGGTAAAGCGTATTGGTGTTGATACGTACTACTTTTGCCGTTACAAAGCTTTGATTATTATTACACGTATAATGCTGCTTGTCCCTAATGACCACGTCTGTGATGAACAGGTGTTTTATGGGATTGATTTTGTTTTAGTTTAGTCTGCTTGGTTATCTAGGATACATAGTGAATCCATTATAGTTTAGTAGTCATACTTTGACGGTAACCACGATTATTATTATTATTATTAGGATTACATATTGTGAAGCAACCAACTGAAGAAAACCTCACACACTACTGGGATGGTTTACGTTGTTTTGTTTTGTTTTTGACATTCTACTACTGTATAAAAAAATAAATACTTTTTTTCTCTCTTTTGATCACTCTCGCTTGTCATTTGTAACGTTTCTTCAAAATATGTCGGGGCAAGTCGAATAATCCCGATCCCAGTATCCGCCGGTGTAAACCCAGTCGTCTTCTTTCACGTGAGGATTTGAACACGGTTTGAACCATCTGAAAAAAAATATATATTATTTTATTTTATTACAAGCTAAACCCAAAAAAAGTACATTAAAACCGATTTTTAAGCACAAGTTTAGTATATTGTCACCAGATGTCGCCCTCTCACTCAAGTGAAACTAGCATACATATCTTCAGTGAAACTGGTATAAATATTTTCAGTGAAACTAGTATAAATTAAATACATATTTTGAAATTGGTATTTGTCACCAGACGTCGCCCTCTCACTCACAATTAAAACTAGTATAAATATCTTAAAGAGTGAAACTAGCATAAACATTTTGAGTGAAGCTAGTATAAATACAGATTTTGAAAAATTGGTATTTGTCACCAGACGTCACCCTCTCACTCAGAAGTAAAACTATTATAAATAAGTATTTCAAACGGGTATTTGTCACCAGATGGTTGCTCCATGTTTTAACTTGCAAACGTGGACAACCCACTCACCAGTGAAACTAATATAAAGCCTAATGATAAATAAAGTTGTAAATGAATATCATTTTTACTTTGGTTTCCAGCTTTCCTTCTCTTTCGCTTTCTTCCTATTTTTACGTGCATCTCGTTGCTTTTCTTCCAGTCGGTTTTTCTCCTCGGCTGCTCCATCTAATTTAATCATATAACATTTTTCATGTTTAATATTATTTTTTTTACTCTTACGAAATTGAAGAATTCTCTTCAAATCTCAAGTTTAACACCTCCACAACATGAGGAAAAAAAAAACGAGACAAATATCTACTTACCAATATCACCTTCTTCTAGTTTGCGAATGTCAGGTCGAAGACGACTGTCGGTGGGTGGCATTGATTCACGCATCCCAGGAAGCATTTCGTTCAAAGACATTGCGAAGAGAGTGAACTGGTAATACTATAAACAAAATCACACAAAAAAACTTAGTTACACATGGCCTCCTTCGCTAACTTTGCAAATACAGTAATCCCATCCCACGTTATTTGAAAAGTCGTTTTCTACAAAGTACAGCGGTTACCTTTTGCTGTTGAAAAGATTCAAAGGTTTAAAATTGAGGAGTTGAGCGGAATAACAGCGCAAACTCCAAAAAAATGTAGTTTTGAGAAAAAAACTACAGCAAATACTTCTGGTCCCTTCAAATTTAAGATTAAAAAATATTCCTGTCAACTGTCTATTTATATATGGAAGATTAACAGGTTTTGCAAAAAAATATGTTGACTTTAGCTGACAAGCCCCAAGTTACGAGGCAAATTTAAACATGAAATTACGCCGTTGTTCCAAATATCGTGCAAATTTATAAATGCATTGAAGCTGTTTTTCCAAAAATCGGTATCTTTTCCATTTGTTTTGGAAGCCAAACGAGCGAGTGAAACAATCAGAAAGTGAAGCGACAAAAAGAAAGAAATCACAAAAAATTATAGCTACGTTCCCTATACTTGCTCCAAAAAGTCTGAAAGTGCAAATTAAAGGCAACACAATGTCTTTTATGCTATAGACCGATTTAAAGCGATTCAATACATGCATTTTAAGAAACGACGACTTGAGTGGATTTACGCCGTCGTTTTTTTCCATTCAACTCCTCAATTACAAACCACTGTTAACAAAATTTGCGAACAACTGTAAATTCACATTATTTGGTACCAACTTTTTCGCTGTCAGCAGGCCGAGGTTCAGCTTCCCACAGGGTTGTAGAATTTGGAATATCCAAAGAGAAAGTGGATGAGTAACGAGGTGGTTCTTCATCATCCTGCGATAAAGGTCCACCTTCAGGAGTGAAGCCTTCGAAGCCATTAGGTGGCTATGCAAAAAAAAAAATAAAAATGAATCCGACAAACATTAAAATAAACATCAGCGATAATCAAAATTTACTATATATGTCAAAAGACGAAAAAAAAGTAGTGCACAAGAACCTCGTCAGTGGAAGGTGGAGGAGTAGAGGAAGAGAACGAGCTTCCACCGAATGAAAGCAGACTGTTAATCTTGTTAGTTTTCTTAGGTGTGTGAGCGGGGCTACCAGAGGGAGTGCCACGGGGGGTGTTATTTACATCTTGCGACGATTTGAAACGATGAGGATTACTCTTCAGATACTCTTCGTAGGAGTCGATGTCGGTCGACTTCAGTAGATCCGTCCATTTACCGTATAAATAGCGTAATCTTGTCTTCCTGTCAAACGGAAGCAAACACAAACTGTTAGCAGATGAAAATTATGGCAATGTGACAAACTGAAAACTGTTAACGTATTAATACTTTTTGTCAAGTAAGAATCCTTCAACTTTGTGTAAGTCCTTACTAAACCAGCCGGCTGGCTTGAAATTTATGATGCACTTGTGGCCTGTCTTATGGTTCACCACTTCCAGTACACCATACTGAAAACATTTCGCAAAAAATAAAATCTTATTAACAATTTGTTGCTTTGTTTTTTCAAAAAAAAAAAAAAGTGGTTAAAAGTTTAAAATTTAGCTGTAAATTTGTCGACACTTCATTATAGACATTTTAATGAATTTATGAAATTGAAATATTTCACTAATCTCAAACAGAAAAAAATTTTACAAACAGCGGCTAACAAAACCACGAATGATGAAGGATAACTATATTATTGTTGTCAAGCTTGACAAATTAATAATAAGAATGATCCTGGTCTGTGATTATGTGTGTCATGGACACTTTAGCCCCACCCATCATGCAGAATCCTGAAGTCAGCTGTTTGGTGATTGTTAAAATCGAAACCCGAGTCATAATTGTAGCAACCTGTCACTAGATGGAGTTTGTTGGCTGGTTGTAAACTTAAAAACTACATATATGTTAGTTTTGTAGTTATGAATCTAGTTTGCATTACTAACCAGAAACCTCCATCTCACGTCCCCGTGCTACAGCACAGGTCTATTTCTAGTCGCATAACAAACAACAGAATGATAGTACATAATTGTTACCTGTTCAATCCAAAGCTTGCCGACAATGATGTTGTGTATGCAGCAATTGACATTGTGCCACGTGTACACTTCGTCATGTCTGCAATTAAAATAATGGAAACAAATCATGCACTCAGGTGAACATCAAGGTCAAGGACGAATGCACCTATGAATGCTAAAACTTGACCAAAAGTTAAAAAAACCTTTAACTAATGATTAACTCAAAACATTTGTTCAACCAATTAAAATAAAAATAAAAATATAAATAAACGACATACTCGGGCAGCTCCACTGTGATAATTCCTTTGGGCTGAATTTCCACAGACTTGCCCCAAAATTTAAGTTTGGGCAGAATGGATCCATGAAAGAGCCATTTCGGAGAATCAGCATGAAAGGAGCTGATTGGAGGATGATGACTGACTTGTTCGCAGATAATCCTAAAAGTATCCCTGCAAACAGTGTAAAACATGTCCACGTAAATAAATAAAACAATTCAATTCGTCTCAAATTTTCAAATATAATAAGCGTCGGAGAAATAGGTTCTGTCGAAAAAATAAACAAATCACTGACCGTTGAAGTTCGTAGGTTTCACCAAGTAATGGATTAAAAGGTTTCCCTACTCGTTCCCAGTTTGATGCTAAAGCCGACACAGCGAATGCTGCTATGTACTAAAAAGATTTTGCAAAAGACACAATTTTAACGAGCAAAAATTAAAAGATGAAATGAAGGATCTCGAGCAATATAACGATAAACCACATTTTAAAAATTGTTCAGGAGAGACGTTTTTCTGATGAGAAACTCCATAGAGTTCCATACTGAGCAACAAGGTTACTCTCTATAATTATGCTGCCATTTTCTGGAAAATCCAGAAAACGGTGAAGTAACAAGCTATAAAAAAAGTACTGAGGGACAGTCTGATGTGAAAATGTCATTTTTGGAAATAAGTGCGACTTATCATCATATTGCTCGGAGTTCTTCAAATAAAGTGATTTAAAACTAACTTACTTCAAGACGCTCAACAGGATCCTGACACTGGCATGCTTCGTTTAAAAGAAACGAATACTCCATGTACTCAGAAAGACGCTGGAGAAAACTGAGGGGTTCGTTGAAAATGATAGGCATGGTGATTTTGGAGAGTTCCTGTGAACAATTCAAGCAAGCTTACGTTGAGAATTAGAGTAAGACATAAACGAGCTTAAATGTAATCTATTAAACTCGAAAACAAACGCCAACATCATAACTTGAAATGCTCATCCAATTAAGCCTCTGGGGGGGGGGGGG
>JAQIWH010005925.1:0-13735 GCA_034695005.1 Cryptops parisi | reverse complement strand
CACACACACACACACACGCTAATTAACGAAGCCCTGTCATTTAAATTTGCATCTATAACTTCTGTTGATGTGGAACAAAGTTTCTCAATGTACAAGATTTTCCTACTACAGTCAAAAAATGAAATATTTGTCATTAATAGTATTTTCAAAAAAATCTTGATTCGTTTTCATTTCCTCCTATTTTAGACACAAACAAAAAGATTTTAATTGCATTTGACTTTGTGATCATGGTTTTTTTAGTTGAAATTATTAATTTTTAATGATACTACTATAATTTCCCCTGCCAAATTTTAATTCATTTTAAGTTGTTTTATATTATTTTGTAACCTTTTTATATCAATTTTCTGTATTTAATCAACAAATTTAATAGTATATTTTATGTATTTGAGTACATTTTTCCATTTTTATCGAGCATATTTTAGAACAGTTATTTTAGTGCATATTTTTGGTTGCTCTAATGATAACTATATGTTGATAGTGTACTATAAATGCTTTTTCAACCTTGTACAGAATAGCATCGCTAGGTATTAAATTGGAAAGTTAATGGTTGATAAATCTTTTTTTACAAATAGGTGGCAGAGACAGTGAAGTTCTACGAAAAGTGACACTTCCAATTGTAGTCCAAAATAAATGTGAAGAAGCTTATCAAAAGATTAAGAAAAACGTCACCGAAGATATGATGTGTGCGGGTGGAAATGAAAAGGGTGCTTGCCAAGTAAATTTTAACTATCCAACATCTTAACTATTGACATTACTAGAAAGTAAATCCGACAAAAAAAATGACGTGCAGATCATTGGTATAATTGAATGGCTCCGATCAATTTAATGATAAGCCACACTTTTTCCAACAATGATATTTTTACATCAAACTGTCTCTTCGTACTGTTTCTAACTTGTTGCTTGACCACTTCCCAGAAAATGGCAGCATAATATAGAATCACCTTGTCGCGCAATATGGTACTTTATGAGTTTCTCACTAGAAAAACGACTCTGCAGAACCAACAATTTCAATAATGTGGCATATTGCCCGAAGCTCTTCAATTTTATTTAAGCTCGTTCATTGCATTCGGTTTTTATGATACTTGGCAGTCATTGTTATCATTTTATTTAATTCTGCTATTTACATTCATTTTGTTATGGTGAACCCATGTGGATTCTAGTGTTACAAAAAATAATTATAATTTGGGTGTAATAAACACTCATAAATCTGGGTATTTAACTAGTAAATAGCCAGTCAAAAATAATGGGAAAGCATTTTATTACGCGTAATTCATCGATTTAACTCATATTGCTGGGAAACCATGTTTGTACCATTCATTGTGTTTTTAGGTTTTTTAAGGCTGTCGGGTCTTGACCCCACATACCTAGTGTGCTATTTAGGCTATATGTTTCTGTGGGTGACATATGACAAGCCTTCGGGCAGTTGGTTACTTAATGTTATTTCGCAACGTTCGGTAGAGTTAAACACATTTTTAACGTGTTCAACGTGTTTTATTTAGGCTAGAATCCAATCGTTCAGCGACATTTGACGCACTTAACAAACTTTATCATTCACAATGTGAAAAATAACTATAACTATATAGTCAACTCGCTGTAAAATAATGCATATTCATAGCAATAACACTTATTGTTAAGAGCATGCATTATTAACCACTTACACCAGAAATCTTAAATATCAACGCTTCGCTACGAGATGTGTCATGATTCATTTCCTTTTTTAAATTTGTGTATGCTTGATTGAGGGAAAATATGTTTTGCTAACGTACTGACGAGTCTCGCAGCGAAGCCAAGTTACCAACGGTCTCTGACTTACACCCACTGAAAAGCAGAGATAGAAGCAGCGCAATTTTCATGTGCTTCATGGTGGCTTGAAAAACGACTCTTTCCATATCCCTTGAGGAAACGTTTGTGTCGGAAATGTTAGAATAAGAACCCATTTGAAATAGGAACTAATCGCTCATCAAAACTCAACTTCCTAGGTCTTAAGGTTTTCGCGTTATAGAATCCTTCACCACGAAAATTATACATATAGTAGGATAGGGAATAGTAGGATTGTATTTTTCAGACTCCCAGTGAAATATTATTCATATCAGTATATTAAATTATACAAACCTACAATACAATACCCCTTACACTTTCTTGTGATAAATCCATCGGCAAAGATTTGATAGAACACTCGTAATGGTTTCACCGATTATGAAATGAAAATGTAATTAAATGATTTACTTTTTATTTTTCAGCAGGATTCTGGCGGTCCTTTGATATGGAAAGACGAAGCTAATATCTGGCATTTGATTGGAATAGTGTCATGGGGAAGAGGCTGTGCTCCCATCGGGTTTCCTGGAGTCTACGCTCGTGTATCTTATGCATTAAGCTGGATCGAATCTGTAATCGGAGATACAAAAAGTTCATGCATTAAATACAAAACACAGATTTAAATGACAATTATACAATATTAAAACCATATTTTAGTTTATCATAGTTCAAGTTAAGCTAAAAAGTCATTAAGTTAACCTGTTAATTAAGTACAATAACGGGATAAGTATACAATATATGGTTTACTGTAGTATAGTTCATGGCAATTAATATGGTTTCTTAGTCATTTAAATCAATATAGATGTATTTAACAAGCACAATTTTGTAGCTTGGACTGATATTTATATAACCTTAAATGAAATAAAAAGTGTCAACGTTACCAAGTCAAGAGACATCTTGTGTTAAGCCACGACTTCATTGAATTATCCAAAACTACAAATACTCGTGACAAATATAGTTTCAAAAATTAAATATTTATAACACCAAATACCCACGCCAATGAGAACTAAACAAACAGTCAAAAACTTCATGTTGGTCGAAGAAAATTCACCGTTCTTATTTTTATTTATCTATTTATTTATTTATTTATTTATTTATTAAACAGTCCAAAAGAACCAACCCAGACATACACAATACATAAAAGGTATTCACACAAAAGGTAACAAAACACTAAACATAAAATATTGTACAAGAATGAGTTAAAAGTAATACAAAATATAATCGTAAATAGGTTTATCCATTTCTTTATATGGCTTTTTTAATTTTACATTAATGCTCTCAATTTTTTTCCGAATTCGGATAGGCATTTGATTCCAAGGAGTGAAACATTTGTAGGGAAATTTGTTATCTATCCAAACGGATGTAATATCCTCTACAATAAATTTAAATTTATTAACAATTCTAATTACTTCTTCACTTCTGAAGAATCTCTTGTAATCATTCAAGGGTTGCAAAACATCACACAAAAGGAGTGGCAACTCTTTTAGCTGATGATACAAAATCATATTTTTCACGGTAAGGATGCTAATCACTCGACATTTCGCCGTGATAGATTGATATCTATTCCATCCGAATAACTGTCGCAATAGGTTGTTAAATGTAACGGAAAGTTTTCTTAGTCTAAATGCTTTCGCATCTCCCCGGAGAAGTATACCATAAGAGACCATGGAGGATATTTTAGAAAGAAAAAAGGATCTTTTTTCACGACAGGTTAATAGTTTACGAATACGTTTAATAATGAACACAAACCTATTGAGTTTACCAATAACATATTCAATGTGGGGTCCGAAATTTAGTTGCGAGTCGATAACTACTTCCAGAATTTTTATATGATCGTTTTTAAGGAGGCCACGGTAGATAAAAATCTTCTTCGTTTTTAATGAATTAAGTTTCATAGCTCTCTCGTGGTACCATGAACTGATTGTTTCAAGATCCAATGATATTACATAATCAGCCACTTGTTGTTCATATAGTGGAAAAGCAAGTAATAAGAAATTGTCATTGACATATGTATATAATTTTGATTGCATTTCTATATCGAATAAAGTATTAGCAATGACGGCATAGAACAATAAGGCAAGAGTAGAGCTTTACGTTACCCCATTATTAGACAAAATACGGGTCTCGGGAAATTCTCCTATCTGTATATATCTATCTGTAAAATAGTTAGCAATAATTTTTAATGATCGAGAAGATAAGCCCAAACGGACGATTTTTGATCGTCCAAGCAATTAATCATTGTATTGTAAAGGTCCAAAAGTAGGAGATGGGATGATTTTCCCGGAGAGACACCATAAGCCAATAGTGGGGTTGTATCATATACAAGCTTTTTCAATTCACCAAAAATAAGTTTATCGGCAAGTTTGCAAAGATAAGGCAAATTTGCCACTGGTCTAAAAGACGTGATTGACGATTTGTTGCCTCCCTTATAAAGGAGTCTAATAGAAGCAATCTTCCAATAACTCGGGTAAATACCCGAAGCCATAATTGCTTCACAGAGGAATAAAAGGGGTTTCTTGATAACAGGTTGCAATTTATACAACACTTCTTTACAAAAAACGTCCCCAGGAAAAGAACTATGCTTTGGCATGTCTCGCAAAGTTAGGTCATAAGACTCATTAAATTTATCATTAGAATGTTCTTCAAACTGACAAAAATAAGGTAGGGCTAGGGGACGAGGCAACTCTAGTCTCAGTGGGTTATCACACCACTTGAGATATGAAAACCATCTTTCAGGTGTAAGAACCTGATTTTTCTTAACTGCAGCAGTTCTGACAATTTTCCATAGGACCGCAACGGAAGTAACCGATGAAATTGCATTTCTTTAAGCTATCCTTGTACACAGCCGACTTGTACACATTTTTAGCATTATTTTTTAACTCGCAATTGAGGGAAGTAGGGTTGACTCGCCATAAGTGATATGCAGTATTGTTTTGTTCAAATTTTTGTTAAATATCAGTATTCCACTATCTCTTAAAATAAGGTACTGTTTTAGTATTCAGAGAAGACTGTCTCGAACCATGAGTCCTAAGTTTCACATGAATGAAGTCAATTAAAATAAAAATAGTACTAATGAACTCATCTGAATAAACACTCAACACGTTTACCAAGGAACGTTTTTCTTATAGACTGTTGAAAGTAATTCAAAAAATTTGAGGAGAAAAAACGTTATATGCATTAACACAACTTATCTGTTCACGTCACGTGTTGGTTTCTCATATTGAAAAAGTAGTAGCTGAAAACAACGTTTTCACCGATATGTTGTTTCTTATTCAAATGTATAATGATTGGTTGTAGTTACGTAAATAGTTGTAGTAATGGTTGTATTGATTGTAGTACAATGGAACCTTTATATTTGTCAGTTCCTATATTCGTCAAATCCAATATTCATCACATTTGTTCGGCAAAATAATGCTCCGATATTCGTCATAAAAAGTCACAGTCAAGATCCCTAAAAGTTACAGTCTTTTTATGGAGAACAATATCATAATATATTAAAAAGTAAACTAAATATTATGTAGATTGCTAACAGTAAGGCTTAGGTACAGTAACAAGACTAAACTAAATTCACAAAATATTTGCAATTGGTTCTATATTCGTCTGTCAGATTCAGTGTTCGTCAAATTTCCTGGAAAGAATTAAGGACGAATATATAGAGGTCCCACTGTAGTTGAGTCGTTGTTTTTTGGCAAACAAGAAATAGTTAAAATTGCAAATAAGAAAATAGTTGAAATTAAAAATAAGAAATAGTTTAAATTGCAAATAAGAAATAGTTGAAATTGCAATATGAAATAGTTTAAATTGCAAATAAAAAATCGTTATTTAATTTGCAAATAATATAAGAAATACCATCGCAATTTTGCAGTTTGACATTCGTGATATTACTGAGACCACGCATGGCAACTATTGAATAAAGTATACAACAATACTGCTGACACAGGTAGGTATTTGTGGTTCACATACAGCAGACACATTCCGTAGAATAGACTGCTCATTTCACTACTACAAAACTCGCGTTTACTTCAAAATCGCTGCTTCACTGCTTACGCTTTGTTGTTTGTAAATATCTAGAATCCGTATTGGGTTTTTTCATTCTGTTATGAAATACTTGAATTATCATCGTTTATTGCAAAGAAGACAAGTCGTTTAACACGTTTTGCACACTATCTACAACTTATCTTTACAATTTTCCATTTGAATATTAATCGATAACTTTTTCCAGGTGTGCAATGTTGGTCTTATTTCACAACACCGTGGGTCGAATAAAGTAGTACTACAACAGTCAACAACAACTATTCCAAGAATTTATTGCACTTAAACCACCACCTACACAGCCAATAGGCCATGCGCATTATACTTGTACAATACTGTAGTATATATTTAGCCCTGGATCAATACTGGGTACAATTCTGTAGTATATAATAAGCTCAGCATTTTAATCTCCATCGCGCAATTCATCGTTGTACATTAAATTTACACGCACGTTGTTATGGTATACCCGTGAATATCATTGTTTACACTCACGTTGTTAAAGTAAACCTCCGTGGATTTAAACCGTGACCGTTCTCTGAAAGCACCGATAAACGGACACACATTATCAACACGTATCCTTACTAATATATAAATATGAAAGTCCGTCTGTATGTTTGTGACTCTACCACGTAAAATCTACTGATCCGATCAACTTGATTTTTTTTGTCAGCATATTAGAGGTCCCAAATAACACAGCAAGTAAGTTTCATCCAGATTAAATGTACGCTTCGATAACTAATCACGATATTCTTATTAGTTTCGTGCTGCGAGTAGCTGTGTGGAACGGGTGTTGCGCCTGCGCATGACGTACCACGATGGTGGTACGTCATGGCCCGCGCGTGATGGTTGGAGACAACATGTGGTGCGAGTTTGCACTCTACTCTGGATTTAATAAATTTTCGGTTAAACCCAGGCTTTTTTTATTCCTATTTTAATTGTTTAATTGTAAAACGACCGCGAACGAAGCCGCGTGTACCGCTAGTACTGTGTATAACTGTATATAAAATAGGGAGTTATAATATTGATTGCAAACCTTGTATATACAGATATATATTAACTCATAAACTAGATTTAGCTAATATGTTTTCGTTTGGATAACTTTAGATAAATAAAAACAATTACATTGCTTTTGCTTGACATGCTTTTTAAGGATACCCTTTATATATAGTTTTGTTTTATGCGAATATAGATTCATGCGATCTTTGAGTTATTGAATACTAGCGGAGCCCTAACGCAATGCTGTTAATTGATAACTATTTTGCCACAAACTTATTTTTTAGTTTTGAAAAGCAATTTTCGACGCTATTTCAGACGCATAATTCGGTGGTACTCAAAATGCAACAACCGGATATTGACAACTACCAACCTAGCAAAAATTATGTTAGATTTTATTTATCGGTTTTTTGAGTAATTTCATTTCGCTTTCTGCAAGTTTTGATTTATGCGAATTTAAATGTATGCAAAATTCAATTTATGCAAATTTCAATTTATACGAATTTTAATTTATGCGAATCTGGATTAATGCAATCTTTGAGTAATGTGATATTTAAATTATACAAGTTTTCAGTAATTCGATTTCTGCAATTTATGATTCGATCTGTGTGATTTTGTAACAATATGCGGTTCTCACTTTATACAATTTTTGGTTTATTCGACTGTACGGTATATTACCATAAATGTCTTTAGATGCTAGTATACGTTCAATTCTCAACTCACTCACAAAGTCACTCACAAGTGAAGCTAGTATAAAGCGTATAATAATTGTAACCTTCATTTTACTGACAATCATTAAAACATTTTCTTAAGTCTCTTAACTATTCTGCCAGAACTCTCGAGAAATGCATTATTTCAAATATTTTCATGACAAAGAACAGTAATGAAAAAAGAAGAAAAAATACATGAAAAACTTTTTCATCCCAATTCCGCAGTTTGGGGGGGGGGAGGCCAAAAAAAAGGTCCACGAGGGTCCCCTGCAGTAAAAACGTTTGATTGAAAGGGTTGTGGCCGAAATGGGTCCTTTCTTTGGCCAACGTCCAATGCAGTGGTTGTGTAGAGTCTAACGGCTCATCCATCGTGGATTATGGGTTGGCTCTATGCGAAACAAGTCACTTGGCTCTTATGAAAAATGACCAGCTGTAAATCCATTTTGAGCAACTTCATTGCAAACCATCTAGGCAACTGATGCACGCAATATTGGAGCACATATAACCCTTCTCGAGGTATGGAAGTCTAATTGGGTCGTGAACAACTCAAAATTCACTCAACATATAGAGAAAGCAAAAAATGGAAAATTTTGTTGAGAAACGACAACTTGGCTCATTTTTTTGTGTGTGTGCATGACAAAAATATGGGTAAAAAACTAAATATACAGAAAATTGTGAATAAAGTTATTCTCTTGCAGGGTTCTCAGAAAGTCACTTGTACACGATGGATGAATAAATTGGAACTAAAATAGAAAATAATGATAAAAAATATATTTCACAAATGTTTGTTAAAACCATTTGGATTGTTTGTGTGTGTGTGTGTGTGTGTGTGTGTGTGTGTGTGTGTGTGTGTGTTTGTTTGTGTTTGTTTGTGTGTGTGTGTGTGTGTTTGTGTGTATGTGTGCATGTATGTGTACATGATAAAATATTTGGAGAAAATAAATATACGAAAAATTGAGAATAAAGTTATTCTCATACAGGGTTCTCAGAAAAGACAGTTATACACGACAGATAAATAAATTGGAATTAGAATAAAAAATAATGATAAGACAAGTACATTAAAATGCTTTTTAAGTATACTCTTTATACCTCACTGTCTTATACAAATATACTATATTTACATACATAATGCAAAAAAAAAAATCTATTTCTGATTTCTCTGTTTTGATTTACGGAGTGGCTATTTTCACCCGATATCGGGTGAAAATAGCCGTTTATTGCCGGTTTTAGGTTAGGTTAGGAAAGAAACAAATAAAGAGTTATTTTCACCTAATATCAGGTGAAAATAGCCGCGGCCTTTGATTTATGCGATCGTTGAGTGATTCGATATTTGATTTATGCGCGTTTTGATTAATTTTATTTTATTTATTTATATATGCAATTTTTGTTTACATTTTACTTATGCGGTTTGTTATTTATGCAAAGGACTTTTGCGGTTCTCGTTTTTTGCCTGTTTTGGTACATTGTACTATAACTATACAGTACATTCTCATAAACGAATGTAGATGATAGTATACGTTTAATTCCAAGCTCACAAACTCTCAAGTGAAGCTAATATAAAGAGTTTAAAAATATATTCTACAAGTGTTCGTTAAAACCAGTTGACTTGTTTTTATTTGTATGTATGTGTACGTGATAAAAAAAAAATGGGAAAAAATAAATATACGGAAAATTGAGAATAAAGTTGCAAGGTTCTCAGAAAGACACCTGTACACGATAGGTGAGTTAATTGGAATTGAAAATAATGATAAAACATATCACGTTAAAACTATTTGGCGTACGGCCCGTTTTTTCTGTTTTTGTCCCTGCTGACTCAAAACTGACAAAAAAGTAAAAGGCCAAAACGTTTCGATGCTCCTACAGCGTCCAAACCGAATGCATCCTTTCTTTATGTACGTTTACGGTACGTGATGAAAAAAAGGGGAAAAATAATCACGGAAAATTGAGAATGAAGTTATGTTCTTGCAGGATTCTCAGAAAGACAATTGTACATAATAAATAAATTAATTGAAATTAAAAAAAAAGTAATAATAATAAATATATCCTACAAATGTTTGTTAAAAACCACTTTAAAAGTTCGCGGAAATAATTCAAAAACACCCTGTACAGAAAAATAAAATAAATTTTTTTTTATATAGCTAAACAAGTTTTTAAATATAATTTGAACAAAAACAAAACAATAATATAAAAATGATATTCAATAATAAAAAAAAAAATTACTGCCTGTTTGTTCGGACATGACGAAACAAAACCCAACTTGACCAAATTTCACGAAATCTTCATCATATCCAATCCAATCAAACTTGTAACCAAGTTTAAAGTTTATACGATAAAGTTACACTATATGCAGTTAAATTTATATCATCCCGCCCATCTATATGGAATAAAACTCGTGAATATATAAAGCCGAATAATAGAAACTATCATTGGTATTTCGCAAATATTGAAACTGTCATATAAATCTGTGAATGTGTGAAATTTTATTTCAATATTATTGATATGTCCAAATCTGGAACCATAACGACTTCACTGTATTCACAAAATAGATTCGCGGTGATTGATACCAGTTACCATGGTTACAGACTTATCAGACACCCTGTAGAAAGATAGATTCGTAATATGTTTCCAAAACAAAATAAAACCGACAACTTTCCTAAAATATAGTCCCGTTCTCGACAAACGCCGTTCTACTAACATCAAATAAATTATTTAACATTTAACTTGTACAACAATTTCATAATGCAAGCAAAGTAAGAAAAAAAAAATATTTATAAGTTAATAATACAAAATATAAAAAATAATAAATCGAAAACTTGAAGAAAAAATAATAAGAAACCAAACACAACACTATAGGAGAAATCCACTCGTACAAATTGTGACTCGACGTTCAAAACAACGACAAAATTAATTCAATTTGAGACAGTGATCTCGCATTACAATCTCAGTTTTTGAGTTTTTTATTTTTTGTGTGTGTGTGCTTTATTCTTCTTTCTATTCGATCCTCCTCCTCTTCTGTTACTTTTGTTACCGCCCCACATTTTTCCGACCCATCGTTCCCATCGACTCAAGTTCATTCGTTTCGAATTAAATTTGTTACCGTTTTGTTTCTTTTTCATTTCGCTTCTATTAGATCGGCAAAATTCCGTTCCGAGCCAACTCGATAGCGTAACAAAGTTAGAATGATTGTAACGAGAACTAGCGACGTCGTTGGTGATCCAGAAACAAAGCCAGAACACTTGAAGCGATAATAAAAACATGTCCGTGTGGCTGCAAAGACTTTCATCTATTCTAGAGTAGACAGCAGACGACGAATTAGTCTCCCCCCCCCTCCCTACCCACTCAAACACAAAAAAGTATAGACTACTTTTAAAAAGTTTCCATAGCAGTTACTTTAAAACAATTTTAAAATAAGGAATCGAAACAAAGTCGGAACATTTGAAGCAATAATAAAAGTATAACATCAAAAATGCTTTGAAAGAATACGCTTTACATATATAGTTTCGATTTATGAGAATTTCGATTTATGCGATCTATGAGTTGTTCGATATTCGATTTATGCGATCTATGAGTTGTTCGATATTCGATTTATGCGAGTTTTGATTAATTCCATTTTCGATTTCTGCAAGTTTCGCTTAATGTAAATCTTTAATTGCGATTTATACGAATTTAGATTCATTTAATCTTTGAGTAACGTCATGTTCAATTTATGCGACTTTTGAGAATTTCCTTTTCCGGATTCTAAATTTTCCGATTCGATTTTATGTTGTATTTCATTCTTTAAAATTCAACAATCCGAAGGGACCACAAACGTAATGGAATTTTGTGGAGTTTTTGTTACAATGAACTTGTGCCGTTTTCGATTTATGCAGTTTTCACTTTACGCAATTTTTGGTACATTGGGCGATACAGCGTATTATCATGAACACCTGTAAATTATATACGTTCAATTCACAACTCACTCACAAACTCACAGACTCACAAGTGAAGCTAATATAAAAAACATATTGTGTGGCTGCATAGACTTCTATCTATTTTAGACTTCTAAGACTTCACCATTATGATCAATACGATAATATAATATACCAACGTCAAGACAATTGTCACAAATTTTATTTTAATAATCATCAGCAACACGTGGTAAAGCATAGGTACCCCTGCAATACCTATATGGCTTGGAATGCATTTTCTTATAGGCTTCGTAAACATGCATTAGTGGGTCCTCACGTGGAAAATACGTTAATGAAAAGTTTTGATAAGAAACTATATTGTCATGTGTTATTAATGTAAGTTACGTTGTGTAACTCCCAATATTGGTCATCAGACCGCAATGGTCATCAGACCATTTGATTTGGATACAAATCAAATCAAATCAAACATTTTAACTTAAATAGCAGATGACAAATTAGACATCTGTCTCCAAAAGCAACCGAAAATTAGACTACTTTTACTTTTAAAATGTTTACATAAAAGTCTCCTGACAAGCGCAATTTTTGATGTGGCAAGTGCAGCTATCTTTTGACAAGAGTGGCGTCAGTTTCATGCTCAATCAATGAAAACAGGTTGGCAAGAATCGAACGTCACAGTTGTTCACAAATTGCTCGAATCGACACCCAAATAATTGCCTGAGTAAGGAGGCAATATCAGTTACTTTTACAAAACTTCATAAGAAAAATAAAAACACACTTGTTCGTGTAGGTGCTAAGACTTTCATCAAAGCTTATAGTAGATGGCAGACGACAACGTATATGCCTCTAAACCAAAATAACAGAAAACAAATATACACTCTACAAAAATATCAATTTACAGTTAGTTTGTAGCATAAAACAAATTAAATCTTTGTCTCCAAAAACAAAATAATAACTATGTAGACTTCTACAAAATGTTCTATAACAGTTACTTTCAAAAACGTTTAAAATAAGAGATTGGAACATTTGAAGCAATAAGAAAAAACATGTGTAGGTACAGAAAGGTTTCATCTAATGATTCTATTTTATAGTTGAACATCTAAAAAAAAGATTATTTTTAAAAAGTTTTAACAAATACTTTAAAAATAACTTTTAAAATGAGAAATCGAAATGTCTTAGAGACATTGCGTATATTATTCATGTAGTGTAGTGCTCTTTAAGCGAAAGTTTCGTAGTATCAGAAATGGAACGGTATTAAAACTCCATGAAATCTTAAGATCCAGGAAAAAGTCTTGTCGACCCAAAATGGTTTCCAGCTACAATTTTTGTTTTTTACAATAACAAAGTTTCTGCTGTATGTTAAATGTTCATAGTTTTGATAAATGATATAAAATACTTGCTACGTCTTTAATTAGGCCTACTTCATCTATCAAGAAGTCGAGATTTTCTGTAACTACAGCAAAACCCGTTTAAAACGGTTTTCTGATATCATTATACTGTATATATCATTTTCTTGATATAGTTATACTCGTTCTTAATGGTGTTTGTACGTGTTCATACAATTTTTGAACTTTATTGCAATACACTTCAAAAAAGTGATTTAACATTACAATTGAAAGCCCAATTTAATATTATAATTTATAACCTATTTTGTTTATTTATGCAAGCATTTTCATTAGCAAAACTATAACTATTTTGAGTAAGTCATTCTTTCTAATTAACTTTTCTTCCCCCCCCCCCCATTCCCAATTCGTCGTTTCATATAAACTTCATTTACTCTTTTAGTTTTGATTTTTCTTTTGGTTACTTAAAGAACAAGAAACTGAAAAGATAGCCACTTTTTTAAAACATTTTTTTCTACGGGGAAAAAAGAAAAACACGAAGGAGACCGATTAAAATTTCAAACAACCATAAACTAAATTTAAAATCGAACGTTTCTCTCGACGGGCGGTTTTCAGAGGAGAGGGGAGGAGTCGACAATTTTTTTTTCTTTATTTATTTTTTTTAAGATTTTCGTTTTTCGCGCATTTTTCATTCACTTTCAAGTCTTTTATTCCCTTCGCCCCTATTTTTTACTCTTCCATTCGTTTTTCGAGACCAAGATGGAAAAGAGGAAATGGAAGAGGAAGGAAACGGTAGAAGAAGAGGAGAAAGTGAGAAAGAGGATAGGCAAGCTGAAGAACGACGTGAAATGGCACAACCGTGTTTACTGAAAACGAAAGTATTGAAAAAATCAATCACCAAATATATATATATTTTATATTATATATATATATATAT
>JAQIWH010005924.1:0-13736 GCA_034695005.1 Cryptops parisi | reverse complement strand
TGCATGAAATGTTTTGAAATTAAACAATTTGAACCAAATTCGCTTTGTTATGCAGAACTTGACATGCAAACGTGCTTCGCTCACTGAGATCTGCACGATTGCATAACTGAATTTCTTAAATAACTTATTATTTTTAACCATTTCTTGTTACTACAAGGAAAATGAAAATTAATTTCATAAACTGATAACCACCCAATATCGAATTATGGCGACTTTACTATAATAACTGTTTACTATGCATTAGGGATGTTACTTAAATTTTAGCAACAAATTCAAACCAGCATCTTTATAAATAACTAATAAAATATTTTTCAAATAATTTTTTAAAAAATTATACGAAAAGACCTCAATTTATGCAAAGTCCTTACTCGCTAATATACAATAAAAAATAAAATGTCTGAAGGTTCTTTATAAGAAAATTTCCTTATACAGTGGAAGTTATATATTATTGATTTGGGACCAGTTCTTTTTGATAACAATAACCGGCTAATTAAACAATAAATTAAAGAACATTAAACAGTGTTTCGAGACTGACTGATAACAATAGCCGATTGATATTATCAGTGATTATAATAACCGAATTCCACTGTAATGCGGTTTTGTGCAGTGGTGCACAAGTGACAAAGCTGACATTTTGCAGGAATTTCGATATATGCGAAGTTTGCATAAAACAATTTTCGCATAGATTACATACTGTCTCATCAATTATGTGATAAAATTTTCAATTAACTTATTTCATGACTAAACCACTGTGACACACTTACTACCTTGTTACATATGCATCAAATATCTATAACAAAATCGTGACACATGCCATGCAACATGTTTGCACCATGTGTCACGTCTAATACAAAAATCAATAAGAAGAGAAATCTTTTTTTTTTATATAGAAATTAGGTCTATGATAAGAATAAAAAAATCAATAATGGTGTACTGCGTTATGAGTGTAGTAGCAATTTCCCTTCTCGTATATAGAAAATATTGATCACTTTTATAACGCGAAAAGATCATCACTGTGAAATACTTTAACGATGAGACATCAACCATGATGTCACTAAAAAATTTCCCTCCAAAAAGTCAACCAAGTTTCCTTTGCAACAACAACCCACAAAGACCATAAAGCACACATTGCAATTATTTTAACCAATATCTACCAGCTTTTACCAGGAAGTCAAACTGTAGAATAATAATAATTAAAGAAGGATTGAATAAAACATCAAAGTAGTGTTTACCTTAACTTCTCAGAAATTTTCTTAAAAGTTCACAATGGAGGGTAGTCTTTCCTTGCAATGAAAATAATGACTTGTCACGAGTTCCAAATATGCAAATCAGCCTCATTTCAATGTGCTAAGGAAGCTTGTCATGGACCTCTGCAAAAATAATAATTTAATAAAATCAGCTGACAATGTACTAAAAAAGAAAAAAACCGATCCCAAGAATTTTAACGATTTTTTTTCCATACTTTTAAAAATATTATCGAAAAAATAAAATAAAATAAATAACATAAAAGTAGATTTTGCTTAGAATAAATGACATCAAAAGTTGTCTTGAAAATAATTTAAAAGGTGGATAGTCTTAAAGTTTCCATGTTTTTTTGGCACCGATTTGGAGAAATTACCACAAATATGCAAACGTGTCTTACAAGTTAAGAGTGAATATTAAAAATATTTTTATATTGGTACTTTTTCGTTTGTCATGCTAGCGGTTCCCAAGTTAGGTTCGATGAAACCAACAAAGACGTATTAATTTTATGATTGATTATTAATTACATGATAAATTCTGCAAATCTAAGTGAATTCATTCCGAATAATTGTTGCGTTTTTTAACTAACGTAAACTGATATCTACACCCCATAGATGCTAGTTTTTGTAGTCTACAGGTAATCTTAGCCACTATCACCGCAAGCTGTGCCTCTCGGCAAATGGAAAAGTTCCGTTAAACGATCTGTAAAAATAATATATACGGAGTATCCACAAAATCTTTTAAAATTTAAAACTGCATTAAAATTAATGGGATAATTTGATCAAATTTGCTACAATGTATTAAGGTCACTTACAAGTGCCCAAAGATAGTCGAAAACTCTTTGTAACTTATAAATACCCTATTAGTGAAGTGATTAAACTTTTTATGGTCACAAAAATACCAGTTACGGTAACTGTCAATTATTATCAAGTAGGAATACTCCCTCCCAGTTGAAAATCGTCAAATTTCAACCTGATGTTATCAGATGTTATGCGTCAAAACAAAGCAAAGTCCATAAAAACATAGGCCCGAAAAAGTGTACTCATTTGCACACCTACAGTGATTATGAGACCATAGGTTTATGCAATTACCCGACTCACCCTGTCTTATTTATTGGATTTTCTAGAAACTCCAATAAATAAGTGGTGAAGTAACAGCTAGAACATACTGAGGGACAGTTTGATGCAAAAATGTCATTTTTGGAAAAAGTGTGGCTTGTTATGAATGTTGCCTTGGATCCCTTGATTCGTTTTAAGCAAATTCTACCTTATTTAAAATAAATAAAATGTTAATGTTAATCAATTGATGATGTGAGCATACACTAACAGCGTAATTTTTTATTACAAAAAGAACAATAAATAAATGTACGCTATTGTACAAAAAAATTATCAACTCAACGTTCCCCCAACTCAAGATATATTTCTGAAATATTTCTCAAATAAATAAAGTCAGCAATCGCAGCTATCCATCTTTTCTTCTGTTTCTCTTTTGGTCGCAAAAAACCAAACAAAAAATAATAAAAAGTTTTTTCTTGAAATTTATCAAAATATTTTTCTTTTCCTCTTCGAATGCTGCAATCTCGACGGATTGGTGGTTCAACATTTCTGACTAGATTTAATGCTGAAATCCATGCCTCTCAAGCTCGGATCATCATCGACGTCGTCGTCACTTGAAAAATAATTTCTGAAACAACGTTCTTGCGGACGAATCTTTCGATTCCGTCGTCGCAGGAATGTGCACATCACCATTGCACACGTGTCCGTTTCGCCGCTTCATTAGTGATTGCTGAGCAGGTTGCTTCGACGTTAATTTATTTCCGTTAGCTTCACACGGCCTGTAAGCGGAGCTTTCGCAAATGTTTGTCACGGCTGTTGACAAATGCAAGTTTTTGGCACGTTTGTCTGTACATTTCGTGGCGACTACTGTGTGGGGAAACGCATCGCTGCTTTGAGAATCGGACGTCTCGTTACCTTTCGAACTGAACAGTAATCCCGCACTAGACACTTTAGTTATGCTATTCCTCTTTCCAGCTGATGAATGCTTGTAATGATCTTGCTGCTGCTGTTGATGGCCAGTCAATGCCAGATTTTGGTTTGACGATGAGCATTTCAGATCACGAGAAGCTTTCCTATGTTTCTGCTTTTTCTTTTTTCCTTCATTCTAAATTTAAAAAAATAAAAATAAATTATCAAAAAATTAATCAATTCAAAGCAAGGCACAAACGAAGCGATCAGATTGTCATTGCAACAAGTCCATTAGTCAAGGATGACGAGAGCGCCTCTCGAGGTGACCCAAATTTATCACACTCCGTCCGCAAAGAGTAGGCATGGTGAAGTAACGTCGCATGTAGAACAGTTCACGAATAGCCAATCTACATGCTATCGCACTGCGATCAGTACAATATCAAACCTGATTTTGATACGAGTGTTGAAAATTTAATAGTGATCACAGTGAAACAGTTCAGCACAGGACAGGCGTATCAGACAATTTTCTTTTACAGACTCTCAATGTAGTCTCCAGCACTATTTAATTTCCAACCTGCGTATTTTCCATGTCCGATCCCGTCGCAGGGTGATGCGTTTTTTAGTAGGTTATTAGCATCATTAATCGATCATTCCAAGGGTCATTGGGAACTGAAAAATCGTTTTCTTTATGCCTTGCCTTATTTATCCTATGACTGAATCGATAGTAAACGCAACTATGAGAAGACTCACTTTGGGAACTGGTTGGTCCATCATGATTGGAATTACTGGCTCAACGATCATCAAATTCGTGTACGTTCCTGTAAGAATTTATAAAAGTCTTCAACAAAGTTAAGGAGTTGCAACAACAAGACTGTTCTAATTTACATGTCTTCTCAGGATTTACTCATTAATTTTCCAAAGCCAAATACGTTGGTTTCGTTACAGTGTTGTATTATTATTATTATTATTATTATTATTATTATTTTTTTTTTTTTTTTTTGCATTGTGAAATATCCATAATTTACCCTTACCCATGCTCAATTTTCGCAATTTTCCTTGAGAAGACTTGGAAAAATAAAATTAATTAACCATTAATCAAAGGCAACCACAAACAGAATTCCAGTTACAAACAAACACGAAAATGGAGTTCTGTTTTTTTCTTCCTAAATCAGTTACCTGATTACACACGTTTCGCTACACCGGCATGCAACTGTCAACACAGCAACTGTCATGCAACAGTCAACTCTCAGGTTTAGAAACGAGTTCTATTTCAAGACATTCTGTTGATTATGTTAAATATTGTATCCATTAGCAGATATTTTTAATGCATTAAAACCGCACACCACAACGGTCTATATAATTTTCTATTATAATGTATGTGGGCCGGTTTATCATGTACCAAACATAACATAAGAAAAGAACATATTTGTATGAAACGTGACATTCGTCAAAGTGAATGTCCGTATACTAAGAGTTGCCTGCATTTTATAGTTACATAATATTGAAATAGAAAACAGCTCACCAGATTTATTTAGAGTTTCATCACTAGCTGTTCGTTTATCTTTGGTTAATGTAGCACCGAGGTCACTTGCTCCTGCGAACGAATTGCGACGTTTCGAGCATGTCAAATCGACAACCGAGTCGGCAGTAGCAAAGTTCACAAGAGTGCTTTTGTCTTTTGCCTTGTGAAGCAACTGCAATGGAGCAACGGTTTTCCGTCGACATATAACAAACACAACCATCGCAATGAGCAGTTCGATGAATATCAAGCACGCATGACGTTCTATAACCTGCAAAAGTAAATTTTTGAAGAAGGTTGACATAATTGAAACAGAAAATCTTTACAGAGTTTTTAATTTCAAGTAGCAGAAAGAAAGGAAAACAATACCTCGATACTAAAATTCTGCCTTTCGTTATGCAAATCTGCCACAACTTTCATGAGTTCATCGATTTGCATATGCAGTGTATTGATGGACTCTTGCTGTTTCAGATCCTATGAAAAATATCGAAACCAGTTAATTGTTTGAAAACATCAAATAGGAGTGAAATTCACCATTCAATAGTAAAAAAAAACATGCATTTAAGAAGAACTATTTTCATACAGAATGTTAATAAAAGGTTTAGACAAATTTTTACCAGGTGCCACACAACTAAAAAACAAAGCAAAAAGTCCGTATCACAACGTGGGCCCGGAAATACTTTCCTTCTAAGATAACAGGGTGGAATCAAGTAATTGCATAGACTTATTGTCTCATTCGCTTTCAGTATGTAAATAAGTAGGCATTTCAGAACTTACGTTTATAATATGAACTTTTTGCTATGTTTTGATGTGTATCTGTGGTTAAAGTTCAACTGTTTTAGGAACACCCTGTATACGTAATTAAAAATTTAAGGACATCTTTCAAAATAGTAAATTACAGGCTATTATGTATACTATTGAAAAACTTTCTATAGATAATGAAAAACTTTATCTAAGCGGACCTCCCACGGTTCCATGAAAAAGTGGTCTTTCGGAGGAGGGATGGGCCCTGAATAGAGGGAACATTTAGCAACAGCCAAAAATCCATTCTAAAGCGGTCTTTTTTTTTAGAAATGGTCATCCAATGGAGGTAGTCCTTAAGAGACATTTCACTGTACTTGTCACAAACTGATTTACGATAGATACAACAGATATTAAGACTCGATTTAATTTGCAAAAATTCATATTTCCAACTACAATAAACTTGTACTCTTCAAACCTCTCATTGTGTGAAATCTGATTTTAGAAGGGGGTAGTTTGGAGATGACTTAACTGTACTTCAACCATTTTTGGAACAATTTTGGTCATATTACCAAAGTTGTACACACTAGTTAACCAACCATGCTTACAAAAATTAAACTGGCGCATATTGAGACCACAATATCATCGATATAAATAACTGCCATTAGTAGTAGCTGGCACCGTAATAGCGACTGGTCAATCAATATCACATGCATGAACGTACAAATAAAATTGACGAATAATTCGAAACCAATGAGACTGTGAAACGCTAGTCCTGAAATCGTTGCACAAAACTGGAGCCAATTTGTCAGTGAGGGGGTATAGAGAAGGCGATCACACGTTCTAATAGAGTTTACAGATAAACGAATATTTGAAAAAATGAATGAAGGGTGCAACCTTTACACACATAATGTGCGTCTATGTCATTTTGTTATTGACGAGTGAAACTTATTTTTGATACACCCTCGTACTAACAAACCAGAATAATGTATGACTCACTTGTTGATAAGCTTTAGCTGCGGTTTCGTTCAAGGCTGCAATAGTCTTGTTGAACGCTCTCTGCATTTCTTCCATCTGTTTGCGGTACCGCTGACTCAGTTCTTCTAAATACTGGCCACTGAGCGACATGTTGAGTTCCAACGCCTTGATCCTATTGCTGAGCCGCACGAAAATAGACTCCTTCTGAACTGCAGGTGGTAAATTTGTTTTGTTGGTTCCCGTGGAGCCCGTCGTGCTGGACGACGACGCTGACCCTTGGGGAGCCGGAGGAATACCCGCTTCGCTCAGATCCAAAAATAAACTTTCACTAGAAATGGTGTGGTCGGGGCTGCAACTGGTCACTTGCAACGACGCACTTTTGTCCGCTGCTAGTGTCGCACTCTCCGCGACGGGCAACTGATGACTCGTCTCTTCCACTGACGGAGACGCCAGAGATTCTTCCGTAAAAAGCAAAGAACTCTCCACCACCACTGACGAAGTGAGAGTTGGGCTGCCGCTGATCACGGAACTATCGCCAACCGACACGTCGTTCTCCAATACAGACTCCGTTTGTCGACGCTCGCTTTTCTCGCTCTTTTGCAACTTTTCGCCCTCCGGGCTGCTACTTGAATTCTTCTCAACTACCTTTTCTTCTTTTAAGGTTTTGGTGGGGTGGATTTGATCCTTCAGAGATAAGCTGATGGGGATTTCGCTAGATGAATCTAGAATGCTCTCCGAATGAGATTCGTTAATTTCTGACAAGTTAAATATTCTAGATTCGTCTAAAAAAGTCGTTGAGCTAAGAGTACCCGTTCCTGAAACGAGGCTATTATCCAAAGCCGGTTCGATAGCTATCACAGTTGACATTATAGTGCTCTCCGATGACAGATTGGTGTCGAGTGTCACAGTCGATTGGGTGCAATTCATGTAGGTTTCACTATTGAGCGAGACAGATTCGACGAGTTTGTTTTCTAACCTGTACAGAAAGCCTAGCGCCGCATACTTCACTGAACCGAGAAGAGAACGCAAATAGCGGCAACTGGCTCGACTTTCATATAAACAGCTGTCCGCTTGTGAAAAGTTGTCCAACGCACAGTTGCATTTAGATAAAATGTTTTGAATTAACGCTAAGTGAAGAAATTTATGTATAGAAATAAAGTCACAACTTAGATGATTTTCAACAACTTCAACGATCGTAGAATCATCATAACTATATAAATAAAAATTCCCATTGAAGCAAGGCCTGTGAAACAAAAATATAAACATATCTGTATATTATACGTATAGTGCAACTACAAAAAAAACATGTATTAGAGGAACAAACCAATTACCGTTTCAAAGTGATGCAAGAATCCAACGACGTATTAAGATTAGGGTCAGTCGTCAATTCAAATACACTACTTTCGGTTTCATTTGGTGTCTGGTTGGCTGAAAATTATACAATATAATATCAGATACGAGTGAAATATTCTGTGAGCTGATAGTTTCATTTTGCTTATAAGCAGTTCATGTACTTGAAGTTTTTTTGTCTCGAGACAAAGCTTCAGCAGCTTTTTTCACAATGCTAAGCACTGCATCTTTGGCACTTCCAAACAAATTCTGTGTTTGAGCATCATCTCCACCTGAAACGAGATCAACAAACCAATATCAAATAAACACCAATCATCTGTCGACACAAAATTTTGCATACACAACAATACATACAGGGTAGCAGAAAAGTGACTTCTTACTGAAAAGCGTTTATTGGTCGATTGTGGAAAAAGAAGTTTTTAACTGTGGACCGTAGAACGGTAGCAATTGTCTTCAGTGTTTAAAATCCGCATTGACACCAGTGTTGTCAACCAGTTTCTGTTATCATCTGGGAATAGCCTCAACTGACCAGAAAAAACACTGGTGCTCATTCATGGACCATCACAACCCGGCCAAGGTCCCGAAAGGGATGTCGAGCCACTCAAGGACAGTGATTGCATTAAATTAAGTGTAAAATGAACAGCACCATCTTACATGAAGATGAGGCTGTTAACGTTGCTACATGTGAACTACAACAGGCAAAACATGATATTCCACCATGGTTAGCTATTCCTAGAAGTTCATAGGAACACGTGGACCACGCTAGTGCCTATGTTGACGTTTAACGCTGGAGACAGTTCCTGCCGTTCTAAGGTCCACAGCAAAAATATTTTCACTACAATCAACCAATAACTGAAGGCTTCCCCAAAAGAATGTTTCATGTCACAAATCTCAGTTTCGAGTAAAATCACAAAAAAAAATGTTTGTTGTCTAGGCAGCGTTCTTAACAAATGCGATATTTTTAATGTCAGTTTCACAGGGATGTAGTGTTATTTTCAACCAGGTGATAACACCATTAGCTAGGCTGATGTTTGAGAAACATTTTTTCATAATAATCACAATTTTTGTCGCTTAAACATTCTTCCGGGCAAGCCTTCAATTAGTCAAGTTATTAGCACTTTTCAATAGAAAGTTACTTTCCAGCCACCCTGTGTACAAATACAACAATACATGTAAATAAAAGACATCGTCATTTCCTACCTTCTAGACTTTCATCATCTTGATCATGACTATTGAAATTGTCAGTTTCACCGTCACCATCCGTGTCCAATACTTCCAATTCACTAGTTCCATAAATGTGAATTAAACTAACAGGACAGTAATGCTCCGAACCATAATGACTTGACAATTCCAACTGCAAAAAACATAAATAAATAAATAAATAAATTAAACACGAATGATAACATCACTGCATGCATACAAAGAAAATGTATAATATCCTAAACACATACTTTCAGAAACTTATGAAATGCTCGCTGTTCAAGTGAGAAGCTCTGGATTGTTCTCTCATCTTTGGCTTCAAACGTGCCAAGTTTCATCCAGTCTCGGGAAGGGTACCGATCACTGGAGTACACTGTAAAGTCTTTCGGCGACGACGAGAAGAGTTCAAAATTGGCAATGTCAATCTTCTGTGGTTGAATGGGCTCGCACAACTCGATCACCAGCCAAATTTTCGCCGTGCAAGGGTTCAGCATGTATTCATCATGGAAACTGTTAAGAACGGCAGAGGCACCTTGAGCTTCAGGATTAGTTCCAATGATCTTGGCACCACAATCGGACGAGGCATAATTCTTTTGTCGAATCTTCAGACCTGACGAGCTTTTGCCTTGAGCATATGCAGTGCTGGGACCATTGCCCCCTGGCCAATAAAATGTTAATTGTCAGTAAAAAAAATATTTTAATCCATTTAGAGACATGAACTGTAACAATACAAATGTTACATATTACAGAAAAAAACTGACCATTCTTTTCCTGTTCGGCCAATCGCTTTTCAGTCCACTCTTTGAAAGATGGCATGTTTTCCGAATCGGCCGGTGTACCGCTCGATTCTTTACTATCGGGAGTCACTTTGGGTTCGCTTGGAGGAATTAAGCTGGGTTCTTGTTTGGTGGTCTCCGACACAACATCTGTGATGTTTGGTTCCCGTATTTCACCAGTTGCATCACTTGCGCTAGGATCAATCCTGAAATAAAAAGTCAAAACATAAAAAAACTCGGCTTATATGTGCATCATATAAACGTGTACATCAATTCGGTGATATAATGCGAATTTAAAACGTTTTAATGGCAAGATATTTAATGCTCTAATGACAAAACATTTAATGTTTTAATAACAAGATATTTAATGTACAAGAATCATACAAACTTAAATTTCATTCTATAGAACTAAATTCAACATCTAGTGTTTAAGCGGAACGTCAACATCACGGCTTTAGTTTTTTAACGCCATGAAACGATACTGGAATCATAAAAACAATATTAACCAACTACCGTATTTTTGCAAATATAAAATACGACTTTTAGTGGTTTTAGTAGAAAAAAAAAATTATATAGGCATATGCAGGTACTCAATTATAATGAAACTTAGCTGACCTAACCTAACCTAATCGGCTTTAATGTAATGTGTCTTCTAATAAAGACACTGAAGAAATACTGAAAACCCCAAATAACACACTCATTCATATATTTTTGTTACATTTCACGAATAATATAATAAACAATGATCTTTTTATGATACCTAGTAGTTTATTTGAATTTATAAAAGATGTCCACGAATATATGATGCATCTGGTGTAAAATCTGGTATAAAATCTTGTAGCGAAAATAAGGTAGTTAAAAGGTACATCAATATTTCATTCTTTGTAACCCAAATGGATAACGAGATTATCAATACACTGTTCATCTGCTGCAAATTATGGTTATATTGTTTTTATTTAATTTACAAGCGCTACCTACCCAACAGATATTTTAGCATCAAGTGTTTGGAATGTTGAGACTATGGGAGGTGGATGGACTGCTTCTGGCACATCATTATTTGCTGGAAGACTGGAAACTGAAGACCAATGGTCCGCATTTTCATCGTGTACAGGTAATTCCTTAACCTCATTTGCTAAAGCAGGTGCTTCTGGTTTTCCTGGGACGTGAGTGCTATCGGGTGATTTGATGTGACTACAATGATTAAAAACAATAACCATTACACTTAAAACAGTGGAAACATAATGAAAATAAAATGGCCAATTACATTGACTTGCGCAATAAAATGTCAGAAAGTGCTTAAATCAATAAACGTGGTACAACATATCAAATAAACTACACAATTTACACTGACCACCCCACATAATATTTTAGGACTTGGCAACCAGAAATTGGTTTTATAATACAACATAATAACATGTCATTTTTTGTTATGTATACACAAAAACAATCAATTCGGTTTGTCATTTTGTAGTTTAAAAATTTTTTTCCCTAGTGTTTACATCGCATACATTTTTCTTTTAAAAACATTTTTATCATTTCATCATGTGGACATGCAGAACAGCTGTGTAAATTTACGAACGCACAACAGTAAATAAGTGCAAATAAAAATATTCACAAATTTTTTTTTTTTAATAAATCTCCAAATTGATATTTTTACATCGAAGTCATTATGTTGCAGCGCAAATCATCAGCGTTTCAATCACATGCTGACACACAAAATATAAATATGCACAATAATTTTACAGTTCACTCCACATGACATTTTTTAATTTTGCAGATAGAATTGTTTATAATACAAGAACATAACACCCATTATTGTTATGTATACATGAAAAAAATAATCAATGATTTGACTAATAACCTGACATTTTTCAATGTTTGCATTGCAAACGTGTTTCTAAACTTTTTCTATGCTATCATGTTGATGTGCAGAAACAGAGGTGTAAAATAAGCTATACACTCAACAGTAAGCATACAAATGAAATAATCATAATTCTGAAATAATTCTTCAAATAATTACAATTTTCACATTGCATGTTGAAAAACCAGGAATATTGGATTTCAAGTACAAATTTAAATAGTTTGGTAACAACTCATTCATTCAGATCGAAAAACCTTGGCACGAATATTTATGACTTGACACTCACACAGCTGGATTTGAATGCCTGGCAGCCTTTTAAGGCACAACTCCCAGTAATAAAATAAAAAAATCGAAATTAAACTCTAGTCTCCAGAAGTCTGACTAAGAAAAGTGAATTCTGAAACCTGACCCACTGTCTGCATTTCAAAGTCAATCTTAATCATAGGTTTGAATTCAGGAAGAAAATTATTCCTGAATTAGTTTCCTGTCACTTTTTTATGACCACAGCTTTGAAATGCTATTCACTTGCGACCATGAATTTGTTATTGATACAGTATCAGATAGAATTATTTTTTTTTATGACCGAAAAAAAAAACATGTTCCTTTCGTCAATTATCGATAAAAGCCGACAAAAATGATTCTAGTATCAGCATTCAATGGATGTTAACAATGTGCTACGAACTACAGGGCGTCCTCAGTTCAAAGGAGTTCTGTAAATAGGATTATGTGATCAGAGAACGTTTTGCAGATGCTAAGAATATGCACATGCAAGAGTATATTGTTATTGGTACATTTTTCTGAGAAGCTTTAGTGTATATCATTTTATGTATATCTAACTCGTTGAACTTTGTAACCCAAACTTAACAACAATAAAATATAAACTGCACATTTTTATCCATTTGTAAAAATGGATTAAGAAAATAAACATTCGTAAAAAGCGTTAAACTGTACTCAAAAGTTTCATACGATCAACACATGTTATATAAAAAAAATAAGCTTTATCACCGTGTTCATAAATAAACAAAACAAAAACTCTGCTGAAATTAACCATATGTTGTTATGGTCATGCCATGAGACTATTTAATTTTCCATGCACATCTAAATTGCATAATGTAGAATGAGCAAAACATACACGTTGGAGCAAAACACATTTATGCTATCCAATGCAACTTTAACGAATTGAAAAAATAATATTAATTTAATACGAACTTAACAACCATAAGCAGCTAATTAGTTGGTATGCCTATTAACAAGGTTAATGTTGTTTTGAAACAAGGTTAATTAATTCACATTTAAAAAAAAACAATACCACAATCATTCTTCAGTGAAGTTGAGAGACAATAACCATGTACTGTAAAGTTCATGGTGAAGTAATTCAGTACAGTATATTATAGATATAATATCTCAAAAAACACCTCAACCTAAAATATTTGAACCCAATTATAATCTGCTGAGTACGAGTTACGTTCCTAGAAAGTATTACGGTTACCCAAGTCATAGTTAGGAAAACTGATACCGTACAGTATTTAATATAAACTGTGGGATTAAAAAATTTTTAGTTATAAAATATGGGGTTATAGGGAAATTCATGGAAACTTCATTAAATAGGCATGTCATAACTTTTCTTTTTAGTGCAGCATTTTCAGAATGTTCCAAGATCATATTGAATTAATCAAAAGTATTTTATGATAAAGCAATCATCACTACCATGCGTCTACCAGATACTACCATGTACAGTCATGTACATGTGATTGTGAAGATGTTATCTATGGAGAAAGAAACACCATCTACTGTAATAAAAAACCGACATAAACTAATGCTAATAGAAAATTTAATCATTTATCATTCATTTTCTGATAAGATTTATGAATTTATAATATAATGCTATTGAACACCTATTTAACCCATTAACGGCCATTGTCCCTTTTATGGGACGCTCAGTAAAAGTTGGATAAAATTTGTTTGGCATGATTAAATATATTTTTTTCTTCGTCAATATCCAGTCCACTATTGTATCAATGTATCCTGTGAAAATAATAATTTTAATTTGATAATTTATGTCAAAATGGGGTATTCAAAGAATGCATTTTTTACATTTTTTGCAC
>JAQIWH010005923.1:0-13737 GCA_034695005.1 Cryptops parisi | reverse complement strand
ATCCCAAAAAGGTCATGGAAAAACCTGGAAAGTCAGGGAATTTCATTTTCAAAAAGTCGTGGGAACCCTGTTTAAATACAAGCATTAGCAATATTGATTTGATTTGGTGCCATTAGAAAATACATACTAGTTGTAAGCCCCTATGCTTGTAAAGGCTGCTCTACACGGAAAGAAATTTCTAAAAAAAAAAAGAAAAAGTTCCCTCGTATTTGGAATCGAACATAATAAACATAATAATACCTTCTATATAACTTGCTAAATGTGTTGCTTAGCCCCCTCCCTCCCAATATTGGGGGTGAAAATTGGGGATAAAACATAAACATTTTTAACCCCCCCCCCCTTTTAGACATAGGGGATTATCCCTTCCGAGTTTGGTTCCAATCGGTCCAGCGGTTTAGGAGCTTTATTAAACCACACAAACTAATCGACCATCTTTATAGTATGGAATATAGATACAACTTACGCATTGGTTTGCAGTTGGCAATTCATAAGAGCAGCATTGTGTTTAAGGAAACCAAAACTTTTGCCATAAAGATGCAGATGCTTCAGTGGTACTAGTGAAACTGTTGTTTTATTACATTCCCATGAACTTGTTGTATCTATCTATCTATTAATACAATGAAGCCGGTGTGAGGATTTGTGGGATAAAAATTCCAGGATAATTGTTGCCTTGGGTGTGCTTGATGATTGTCATTGATACCCACCATGTTAAATGTGTACGTTTTTCTTGCATGGTTTTTTGCAACAAATTTGTTTGTTTTTTTGTTGTTGATTTTCCCTTTGATCTTAATTTTTGTTTGTTGTTAAATAAAATTTGATAAATAAATTTCAAATTCGATCAACAAAACCGATATTGCATTGAATCCTAAATATTCAGTTTAAATTTAGCATGTATATTTATTTATAAATGTAGTTTAAAGTGTATTTTTTAAAATTTCAACTGAAGTTTGTTGATTTTGTTTGAGTGAAAAAGAGACATTCGAATTCAATTATTAATTTGAATCCAAATCCAAATATGCTGCACAGTAAGCAGAAAATATTTCCAAATTTTCAATCAATTGATATCTATTAAATCAACAAAAGTTAAATATCTAAATGGTTATCAGAATAAGTTCATTTCTTGTATACTATATATTTGTGCATATGCATATTATGTATATGGTACCATGTGCTAGTTGTGGTGCATATATGTACATATGTATTGTATATACATTCGTGGACATGTGCTTGCTGAACATACATTTTTACAGGACACACACACACACACATACTGTATACTGATGTCGTGAGATTTCAAAATTACTAAAGCTAAACTCAGGTTGGTTATGATCAACAGAGATGATGAAATTTTTATCTCGCTGTTGGTATACTGCATATTGCTTCGAGTGAACAGAGTCCAACTGTTTTTCAAATGTCAACATTAATTTGATATTAAAAATTAGGTTGATGACATGATTATTTATCAACATGGGTACGTTCAGTGGGAAAAACCTATTGGAAGAAAGACTCTTTTAAGTTTTGCAATTAGTGCTAATTTTAATCATTGCATGGAATGGAGTAAAATAGTATCAAATTTCACTACCAGCAATCATAACTACGTAGTTGTTTCTGCCCATTTCAGTGTGTCTCAGTGCTAGTTAAATATCAAGTGGGAAAAGGAAATGCCACAGATTTTATCACTCAAATGTGATTGAAGAAAGCTTGTGTCATCACATTGTTACTATTCATTACTATCTTAGTATTAGTTATCTAGTTGAGGATACGGTTTCATTTATACTTTGTTACAAAGTATACTTGGAACATGTAAAATCTGTTTTAACGATGCAGTGATTATTTTCAGTGTTTGATAGCCATATTGATGGACATAGTAGACTGAATTTCTATTGAAGTGGTATATCACCGTCGGAGTGATATTCTACTTTCTAATGTTGATCAGAAATAAAATTTGAGCACCACTTGAAGTGATGCGACATTAACAACGATTATTTATATATAATATGCAAATTGCCCATTGAATTGTGTTTTGATTGTATATCTATCTATCTATCTATCTCTCAGCAAATTAACATTTGCAGTCATGTTCTATTTTAAAAATTTTTGTTTCACATTTTGCAGGTTCTTGGGGAACTGAATTGACATTGGGCTTCCGACAACAGCCTGATGATGTAGTTGCAGAGAGAAATCGCCCATTAGTACTGAATTGCTCAGCATATTCCATTGTTAAGCCCTTTAATATATCTTGGTTGCACAAGGTATTTATTTATTTATTTATTTATTTTCTTGTAAAACGGTTTATTTGCTTATAAAATGAGAGTTTCAGTCACAGACATGTCCTGTGACAATCTAATTCTTGGAATGTATTTGTACAAGAAATATGTACATGCCTGTGCACTATCAGCTACTGTCAACTTCAAAGAATATCTCTTCTGAAACTTTGACATTTTTGTCATGCTGGAAAAATTTCTACAACTTTTACAGAAGTGACCTCCCTTGAATTGTTTCATCTTATTATGTTGGATGTCATAAATGTCTATAAATCTTGGTCATTTTATGGCAGTTTGGATTTTTGGGAAACCAGAAATCACGAGGTGCTGAATCAGGTCAAGATCATTTCTATACAGTAGAGTATAGAAATAATCTTGATCAGGTGAATAGAGTGGATGTATCTAATATGTGAATAGAGTGGGTGTATGTAGCCTATATGGTAATCAGAAAAAGAACAATGAACATTACATACAGTAAAAAACTGCTATGTTGTTTTGGTTTTAATAGAAATTTGTACGTATTCAATTTTCTTAAATAGGAAATATTTACTTTTATACTTGGATAATATATGAAATTGCAATGCTTTTGGTCACCATGCATTTCACAATCAGATTAAGTTTTTTTGGTGTTTCACTTGTAAATCTAATCTCTGTTGTTTTTGCTTTGGAGTTCACTAACATGTGCTCATATCATTTTGATTTGCTATTCCAATTTTGAACCTGATATAAAAAAAGATGAAACGTGAGACCAAAATGAGACAAGATTTTCTCTATCCATGTCCAAGAGTGAAACTTTTTTTAGCTTCTATCTGTACAGTAGTAATCATTAGTAAGCTAATCGATTAGTAATGAATTTCAATAATTTGCAATTTAATATTAATTAGATGATTATCGAACTGTAAATTATGTTTATAATCACCAGAACGTTGACTTGTTTGTATGCACATCATTTACAAATTGATAATGGTGCTGGTGGAGTGAACAGTCAATTTAGGGCTCAACATTAACGAAAGTCAGGCTTCGAAATGGTGCAGAATTTAAATACATTTTGTTATGGTATACCATAATCTGTCATACTTTGACAACAGCTTTGTACATACATTTATTGCATAGATAATTTGTTTTATTTTCCGTCTTGTCTCTATGGTACGTAAAAATAAACATATTTTAAGTGAATAAAATAAACAACATCATTGTAAAAATTTGTGGTTACATGACGTTAGAAAAACTGAATTCAGTAAATGTTTTTGTCAATCAGCTTCAAATGATATGCAAACTTTTTTACTAATTTCGAATTTTCAACGAAATTAATAAAAAGAAAGATCATTAATATGCTAAACATCTTGATTAGATTGAATTGCCAAATTAAATTTTACAGCTTGTGAAATTTTAACTGCATACTTCTAACTCGGCACGTTAATCGGAACTACAGATGTGATGAATGATACCATGATATCATAATAGGCAATTAGAAAATTCTGTTTTGCTGTATTAAAATGAAAAAATAAGGCAAACAAGTGTTGTAAATTTTCTTTCAAATGTGTATTCATAGTGCTGAATGGACTTGTCTGACATGTCTGAGCCTAGTGTAAAAGAGTTGTAAGGTTTCATAGTGGCAATTAAATGAGTAGTAACTTAGTTTATCGTCACACGACACCATTCAATCACGTTCCATTACTCTGTTGCAGGGTGTCATCATCAATGAATCTCGCAGGCATGTCTTGGCCAATGGCTCCCTGTATTTTCCACGTGTAATTCATCAGAAGAAAAGTGGGGAGAGTGATGCTGGTGAATATCAATGTGTTGTTAGCAACAGCATTGGCACTCTTGTTAGCCAAAGTGCCAAACTTGCCATAGCAAGTAAGTGTCCAAGTAGTATTAATATGTCCTAGTATACTTGTAATTTCTTATATGATGTTGACAACATGTTTATTTAAACATTTAATATGCTTGCAGATGTTTCACGCAAGTTTGCCATCACACCTCAATCTCAGACAGTTGAAGAAGGCGATGCAGTCAGATTTTCGTGCCAAATTGTGACTGTTCCAACTGCTACTTATGTCTGGCAAAAGGACCGGCAGAACCTACCTCAAGATGATCATTGGTACATCACTGTCTATTGTAGACACAGGGTGTCTCGAATGTTACTTCACACTTGTTTTCTTTTTCTTTCTTTTTTTCTTTTTCTCTTTCTCTCCGATTTCTGTGAAGTTGATATTGAGCAATAGATTAGTTTCTGAGAAGTTTTTTGATGCTTAAACTTTATCTCTATCTAAATTATCATGATAGCAAGACTTCAGAACAGAGGTGCAATATGATGGTCATCTAATATGATAATAAAAGTATCAAAAACACTCTAGTTTACATGGGGCCTACTCATTCGAAAGTTTTATATGGGTGGCTCAAAAGTCACTCTTGACTCATTTGGTTCTTTAAACAACTGTACAAAACTTTTAAATGAGTACACATGAACTTTAGTTATAGGGTTTTAGTTGTTTTCAATTGATTTGTTTGTGTTATGTGAATATCATACGTTGTCTTCCGAGAAGTAAGAGCATAGGTGTCTATATGTTGCTCTAAATATCTACCGCACTTCAGTTGGCGATGGAAAAAAAACCTTTTGCCAGGCTGTGGTTTTGCGTCCCTGTTCTAACGTTAGTGTCACTGCCTTGATAATTGGGATACAGATAAAGTTTAGGGGGCACAGAACTTTTTATGATCTGATCTATTGCTTGATACCAGTTCACAGAAATCTGAAAAGAAATAAGAAGAAAAATTAATAGTGATTTTTGAGACACACAGTAGGCTATAATGCGACTATTCTTGTTTGTCTTGTCAGTTAATCATCATTATGCTTTGTCATTTTGTGTGTTGTGCGAGAGATTAAAACAAGTTCTATTGCAATCACTTGGATGCGAGGTGAGAAAATTTTACTATGCTACTTTTTGCAACAGGGTCGTCTTAAAGCACTCAGGAGTATTGCTGATCAACAGTGTTCTCAAATCAGATGCGGGTAATTATCGATGTTTAGCCTCTTCCAAAAATGTTCTTCGATTCAGTTCCGAGGCGTCGCTGGAAGTCGATGATGGTAAGCGTGTTGTCTATTTTTATGTCGTCAGTTCAGTAATTTGTTAGGTCATGGTTAATAATGCAGTTCATTAACAGTTGTAATAATTTGCATGCTCATTCTCAGCTTCAGGGAAATACGAGCCACCTGAAATTATAACCCTGACGAACTATGTGAAAGTCAAGGAAGGGGAAAAAGTTATTTTGGAATGTGCAGCTTCGGGTCACCCTTTACCTGATATTTCATGGACGGACAATGGTAGAAAAACAATTTTGTGATCATTAATGGGAGCATTAACAATTTACACACAATAAATTGCTGCCAGATAGGTTCCCATTAATTTATGTTTCTTCGTTTTCAGGAGTTCGTGATCCAAGCCGGATAAAGCTCATCGGACAAGGAAGTTTACTCTTCACTAAAGTGTTACCTGAAGATAGCGGACACTACATTTGTAATGCTTCAAACCAAAACAATGAAAATAAAGAAATTGCTTATGTGATACAGAGAATTGAATTACAAGTTCTCGGCAAGTATTGGTTATTTGTATTTTTGAGCTGTACCAAAAACTTTTTCTACCAGCAATAATATTGTATTTATTGTTTTTAATCACACAGTATTCCCAGAATTTGTGAAAAAACCCCAAAGTTTAATTGTGCCAAGTATTCAAACTGCTCGTTTTGAATGCGACGCGATTGGTGTCCCCACACCAGAAGTGGTGTGGCTGAAAAATGGGCAACCAGTTCCCAACAGCGGACGGGTCAAAATCAAAACCAAACCCAATTACGAACTGGTGATTCTGCAGACTGCTAGTAGTGATTCTGGATTATATCAATGTGTGGCTTACAATGAAGTGGGATATGCAACGGCTAATGTGCGACTCCATATCAACACATCTGAAGATCGACCCGATCCTCCTACAGGATTAAGAGCACACGCTCTCTCGAGCACTCAAATCGAATTGTCATGGAATGCTTCGACAACAAAGAATGGATTCCACATTAAAGCTTACACTGTTCATTACGCACCATCCAACGGTAGGAATTCTAAACTGTTTTTTTTTTTATATGGTGGTTTCTCATGGAGATAACCGTTAAGTAGCCAGTCTTATGAATTGTAATTTACTAAAAACGAAAAAAAAAAATGTCTACCTTGTCATGAGCCAATAACATATGTCCATTTCAGTTGTTGCCCTGTTGATTGAATGATGATTCTGGAACTATGCAACAATACAAAAATACACAAAATGACACATATTTGATTGCTTGCATTTCTAAATTTCCACATTTCTTAATAGCAGTTAAAGGGCTGCTGGCTGGTGCTGTTTTATTTGTTGAGCTATTTTGTTTTAATATTACTGAATTGAAAACACTGTAGAGTGAAAGGTAATAGCATTATTATTATTATTATTATTATTATTATACTACTACTACTTATGATCCATGGTCATACTTTATTGTCAACTTAAATCCCACAATCTAAAAAATGAAGGTAAATCAAGTATAGTGAACTTGCGATCATCTACACAAGTGGAGAATTGAATTTATCCCTAGATAAAAATGAATGAAAAGTTTAAAAATATGACACAAGCAGTGCTGTTTTTTAGCGTATACTTTAACTTTACATTTCATCGATATTTTTTTTTATTTATAAATATCGATAATTTATCGAGCTTCTATTGATATTTGTATCAATGTTGATCTTTTGTACCGCTTAACTTTTTTTTTTTAGAAAAATAGCACTGCTGACAAGTAACTATAATTACAAAACTACTACAGTGAAACTTCTCTAATTTAAACATCTTTATGTTTGAGTTAGAGAAATTCTAGTGTAATACTTGTGTACATGTACATGGTGTTCAATAATTAGACCAACAAACTCCAGGTGATTATAAAGCATGTCAAAACAAACTATTTTGTCTATAAACCTGTGAGCCATTTAGGCAGTACTAGAGTGAATCGAATATAGGTTCACAATCTTTTACTGTACCGAAATGCTAAAAACCAAAAGTTATATCAGGGGGTCGTCTGCACACCAAAGACTCCCAAACTAGCTATAATGTGCGTTGTTATTTATCCGACGTGGTCTGAATGTTCATAAGGTTCACAGTGCCCCTGAAATTGTTTGTAGTTGGCAAGTTGCTCATAAATATTGTA
This sequence comes from Cryptops parisi, assembly GCA_034695005.1. Classification (NCBI taxonomy): domain Eukaryota; kingdom Metazoa; phylum Arthropoda; class Chilopoda; order Scolopendromorpha; family Cryptopidae; genus Cryptops; species Cryptops parisi. Next base: position 6,253 of record JAQIWH010005923.1, on the reverse strand, counting down.
CTGTACCCGCACCGTACGTACGTACGTACAGTACTATCATTCCCAATTCCAAAAAAAAAAGTTTGTGGTCCCATGGGTTCTAGCTAAGAGTTTTGTGAACCTGTACTGTTGTGTGGTTTATCATGTGCAGTATCACCATAGGTAAAATGTATTTCATGTTATTAGTCTATAGTACATTGCAGTTAATCGACATTAATGTTAATACTAAGTTTCACCAAGTTTTATTTCATCATTGGATTTATTTCCATTTTGAAAGTATAAGCAATCGTTAATACAAAACATTAAGTGCATAACATGAAAAATAATAAAATGTCAAACATAATTATAATGAAAATGTGAATATGAGAAACGCTGACATGAAACTACAATTGAATAATATAATGGTGAGCCACACTTTTTCCAAAAATGACATTTTTACATCAAACTGTCCCTCAGTAGTGTTTCTAACTTGTTAATTTACCACTTTCTGGATTTTTTTTCCCAAACATAATACAAAGATCACCTTGTTGCTCAATACCCCGTAGTCTACTCTATTGAGTTTCTCACCAGAAAAACGGCTCTCCTGAACAACAATTTTAAAAATGTGGCTTATTATCATATTGCCCGAAGCTCTTCAATAATAGTTCTTAGCTTGTTGTTACTCATATATTTTTTCACTTCATGTTCATTCAATTCCCATTCCACGACTCATTCGGACCGATTGGAATATGTTCGCACTATATCTTGTGCTGCCCTTATTTGTAAAATTAAAATATAAGTTAGTATAAGTAATTAAGATACCTTTAAATGTGATATAGTAGGCTAGTTTTTTATCGTACTGTAATAATTGCATTTAATTTTTTAATCCATTATTAAGACCATACTGTATATCAGGTTCTGTATTAAACACTCGGAGTCTCTTATTTTATTTTTTAGTCTTTTCTTGAAGTGTCCTAACCACAGCTACTACTGTACTGTGTCTATAAAGTTCCTTCAAGTCAAGCTTAACCAAAAATTATGCTCCACGTGTATTACTATGAGCTTAACAAAATATTTATAATTAAGGTTTTTGTGTTGTGTTGATTATTCGTTTATTTGTTGGTTAGGTGGGGATGAACTTCAAAAAGTTGGACAAAATGTATCTCTGGTTATCGATTTGCTGAAAGCATACACAAATTATTCATTTTACGTCCGAGCCTTTAACGATCGAAGTGCAAGTGACCAGTCTGAAATTTTGGTGTCGTGTACCAAAGAAGATGGTAATATCTGAAAGCTGAAAATGAACGAGTTCAGAATGAACGAGTGCACTTGTGTGATAACCTTTCATTACTATTATTTTGTATAGTACCCGTGGGTGCACCTTTGGTAACGCTCTCAAGTTATAGTCCAACTATGCTTCACGTATCTTGGGATCCAATGGGAATTTCTATTGCTCGAGGAGTCATCATCAAGTACAAACTTTTTTACCGGCGCAAAAACCAATCGTCAGTTTTGATTGACGATCTTGCTAGGGATGTGCATGAATATACAATTTCAGGTCTTTCTTGTTACTCTGTACTGAACTGAACACATTCTTACAGTTGGTTGTGAATCTTGATGTTTCACTAAGATATCTTTCTGTTTGTTCGGAACTTAGGCTTGAGTCCTGGCACCAAATATGAAGTTCGAGTACTAGGTGGAACAAGCGTTGGATTTCCTAATCTTTCTGACAACGATTGGCCTTGGGTTAGACATGAAATGCCTGCACAGATTATGTACAAAGGTAGGTAAATGTTGCTTACAGGTTCATTCAATATGCCAGCTCAACTTGTGAGAAAAATCTCCTGTACGGTAGTGTAGATTTCTTGTTAGCTCATTTAGTTAAAAACCAGGTGGGTGTGTGAATGTTTGTTTCATGTGAACAAAATAAGAAACTCGTCCAATCATTTGTTCGTATGACGATGTAATTGTGCACTAGATGAATTAATTAATTAATTAATCTCCAAAATCATTCTTTTTTATAAAACTACTACATACTGGTTGGTGCAATTAACAACATTCAGTTGATGAAAGTGGAAATGAAAAAAACTCATCGATGTTGTTTGTTTTTTCAGTTCCATCATCACCTGTTTTAGATTTAAAAGTAGTTAACTCCACTTCAATATTAGTCAGCTGGAAGAGTGACGAGGATAACAATAGTGAAAAATTAGGATATAAACTTTCATATAGAATGCAGAATTACAAAATGCATGGCCCCTTTGATATTTCATCTAACACATCTCAGTACCTGCTTACTCAGCTAAGTAAGGGTTCCAGTGACTTTGCTCAAATAATTGTTTGACACCCCAAAATTGGTGTTTAATTCGTCCTTCTGCGATATGCTTAGTACCTCAAACCTGGTATGAAGTACACATACTGGCTTACAATAATTATGGAGATGGTAGAGAATCTGTTCGTAACATTCTAACTGAAAATAGTGGCACCTCCACTAATGGCAAGTACCCAAACATGAAATGTTGCTTTACTAGTTTGACAACAACATGTTTTCAAATCAATGAATTGTGAGAGATTTTAAATTTTTAGTTTCCTTCCTTGAAGTCATTCACTCACTTTGTTTCCTCCAGTGCCATTGAACACAACAGCAGTCGAGCCTCCTTCTCATTTGGAAGCAATGCCCACAAGTTCAACAAGCATCAACGTTTCGTGGAAAGATCCTGTGTCGAACAAAAACATCAGTTTTTTCACTGTTCGTTACAATCCAGTTCCTTTGTCTGAAATCATCAATGCGTCCGCTGTCAATTATTTGAAAAGGTGAAGAAATGATGTTCAATCTGCTTTCACATCTCGAGTGAAGTTGTTACTTATATGACACCTGATTTTAGCACAAGTAAAGAAGTGGCTGTACATGATTTATTACCATACACTCTTTACGAATTCTCTGTGTGCTCGCATGATCAAGACAATATTCCTGGACCATATAGTAGCAAAGTAGCCTGTAAAACAAGAGAAGACAGTGAGTATTAGGCTATGTTGGATCAATAATCATGATCAGTAAGTTGGAAAAAAAAATATTTATTTTCTAATTATTTGGTGGTTTGCTATTTTTTAAAAGTTCCAACAGCGCCAACGTATTTAAATTGGAAACCGCTTGATTCGCATACCGTCTTGTTGAATTGGCAACCGCCTAGGCATCCGAATGGAGAAATCACAAACTATTTCATCATGTACAACACTGATAACATACCGTGCAAGAAATCCGATCAATGGCTTACTATTGAGGAAGGTGGTCAGTAGAAGAACTTCTTGTACATGACTGCTATAACAAGTACAAAGTTGGTGCTGCGAGACTCCAAACTTTTTGGTTTGTCTGTTCTTTCAGGCACAACTCTATCTTCAAAGATCAATGGACTGGTCAGCAATACTCTGTACTATTTATGTATAAGTGCCAAAACCAGTGTTGGCATTGGGCCACCAACAGATGTTATTACCTTAAATATTCCTGCAGCATTACACAAAAATCAAACAGGAATGTCGTCGGGTAATTAATGAAATCGTTGTGTGTCATCGTTCACGTAGCGACATGATGCTGTAATAACCATATCTGTTCACAGTGTATAATGAAGAAATCAAGGATCCTCGGTTGGGTATTATTGTAGGCATATCCATCGGTTTGAGTTGCATGGTGATCTGTGCTATTGTTATTGCTGTTCGCAACAGGTGGGTGGGTTAGTTATGAATGTGCTTCAACAGTAGTTTCGTGCGAATGAGTCTAATTGACTGGAATACTTTCTATCTTTTGAGATTGTTTTATGCTTCTTTGGTGAATGATACCGGTACCAGGCTTTGTATTTGAACTGTTTATGTTTTTTATTATTTGGCAGATTTTTAGCATCTACCATGGATCCTCATCATTACGTTCATCAATATCATCTTCATGAAAACGGTCGTTTAATGTCCAATCACTGTAATGGAGTTGGCCATAATGGAAATTGCACAACCATTTCTGACTCGCATGATGTCGAAAGTTTCATTCCAATGCTGAGCTACCATGGTGAGAATGGAACCAACTACCACCTCGACACCAAAGTAAGCGGGTTTCAAAGTGTTTCAATTGTTTAGTTTGTTGCTATGCCAAAATCCGTACAGCTGAGTTTCGATAGGCTTATTTATTTATGCCTTTTAACAATGCCTTTTGATGATGTTCACGTCCCAGAACTAAATTTGTTAACACTACTGATATAATTCTATATTTAAATTAAGAATGTCACTGGTCATCCATCACATGTATGTTGCAATGCACCCCAATTGTGTCTCACCAAGTAACATGCTTTGCGAGTTCCAATTGATAGCACATGTGCGTTTTGGAAAACTAAACAGCTAACAAGTTAGCCTGGACAAATTATGTTGAGACTTGAACTCTGCTAGTAAAAAAACTCTTGTTAGTTGTATGTTTTGTGCCCATCAATTTCTATACCTTCAATTATCCAAATAGAATGTCTTACAACTAATATATCCTGCAAGAAACTCTGGGAATTGAGCTTTGACTGAATGTCAAAGCAGTGTGCTGATGTGGTGGACATTTAGGATGACATGGGAGAATGATCATCATGGACCATGTTGACACTTGAAAGAGTCTTAATATCTTCATTAATACGTCATGAATTGTTTAGCATGGTATACAATTTCATTTTAAATATCTTTGAATGACAACCATTCTCCCCCTATTCTTCATACTCTTCTTCAATCTCAAATCTGCAAAGAACTGGTGAAAGAGAAAAACAAGTCTTGCCTATTATGCCCTGAAGTTGGTTGCAGGTGATGTCACGATTTCTGCTGTGATGACATTACTGTAATTACATTTGTAGGGAGGATATCCAACGCATGATGGAAAGTTAAACCACTTTTCTCATCCTTCAATTCAAAAAAATTGTCTTACAAATGGCCATACAGTAAGAGATAAACCAACCATCAACATCATAGAGAATCCCCAGGTAATTGGTCAAAACCTGTTAGGTTTTGCTACCGTTTTTTGTAGCTTGTAAGAGGGGGAATAACTTGTGTCATTAGGTTGGTAGTAAAATAAAAATTTATAGTTCAGTATTAGTAGCACCTACCACAAATAGGGAACACAGCAAGTTTGCTTTTTTTAAAAGAAACTTTGGTTCACATCTCAAGCCTGAGAGTTTTTTCCCTATGTTCACTTGCATGAGCTTTTAATTTTTAACGCTTGAACTATTGTGGCAAATGATTTGTAGCTTGTTTCATTTGTTTCTGCATGAGGAAACTTTTTTCCTTTATAGTTTATATACGACGATATGTGCATGTTTGTTCTATTCGATCACTTTTTAGTCGTATGATAACTTGATTGGGTGGAGGTTGAATTCTCGTTGCAGAGACTAGACTACTGCAAGTAATTTGGATAGAGGAGAAGTAACGTTTTGTTTTTTAACTATTAATTTTTATAGTGAAGCTAAAGCAAGATTTTTCAAATTACTGGGCTGTTAATGTCTTGGACGTGATATGATAATTATGGGAGAGAAACCATTGCTGGGGGGGGGGGGGGTTGAGGCGTTGGAAGAGTGAAACTGCCGGATTCGCATTTTTCCAATGCTTGTACAGTATTCGGATTGTATGAAAATCTAGTTTCAATTTAATATACATTTGCAATATTCATTAAGTTGTTGAAGGTAGGATTGAAGTGGTTTCTGTTGGCAGTTACTCTACGTTTTGTGTGTTTGCCACATTCAATGTTACGTTCTATTTTATCCGCTTGTATGCTTTCGTTGCTAGTTTCAGTTGCATTGTTTTTACAGTTATGTGGGTAATCCTTAATGCTTAAAATTAAATGCATTGAAATCGTGGTTTTCTAATCATTTTTCTGTTGTAGCATTTACCTTGGGATGCCAAAACCAATGACCGTTACAACAGCAACTCTGCTGCTGAAGATACAAATTGTTTAAGGCACTCTTTGACTTCAAATGATGTTGAGTTAGGTGTGGATGCATCGTGTGACCATAGTCCAAAAGAAGATGAAGACAGCACCGTGCAGCTAGATTCGTGCTTGCAGAGTATAGATCCATGCCATCAAAGCAGTGATTCATCGACGCAAGAGGGTTCAGAGTGCAAGAGCAGTTTGCTATCCGTGGCAACAGCAACATGTCTTACACTACCTGAAACTGAGCATTTGTCCAGCTCCCAAAGCACCTTACAGCATGCAGAGGCAAATTCAGCGACTCAGATGCCGTCATGAGTTGCGTGACAGGAAATGCCTTGCGACATAGGAGACCTGGTGATT
>JAQIWH010005922.1:0-13739 GCA_034695005.1 Cryptops parisi | reverse complement strand
TAATTTGCTTAGTTGTAGTAAAATGTATTCATAAATTATCATTTTAGCCCCTCCCAATTTTCATAACATAAGCTAGATGGGTCCCAATGTAATGCTACTTTGTGAAAGTGGGTCGCCGTCCATGAAAGTTTGGGAACCCCTGGACTATATAGTATTATTATGTGTAGGGTTGACATGTATAATATCATTTTAGTGGGAAATTTTGTCATCATCTTAACAAAATTGGGCTTCTTTAGTTACACCTATTTTGCAAGATATATTAGTCACACTACACGTTTTTAATCTTCATTTTGTTACAGTTTTTTTAAAGTCTCGTATGATTTCGAACAATTGATTGTAACGTACTAATAATACATTTATTCATAGGTAAATAAAAATACAGCGTTGGCGTTTTAGTGGAAATAGTTGATCAATATAACCGTCTAAAGATTGAAAAACGGTTAAAAAAATTTTTAAACAAACTATTTGAACAAAATTCGCTTTGTTTTGCAGGATCTCAGTGCAAAGTTAGTCACAGTAGTCACATAATTCTACTGCTCCCATTTGAATTCAGCAAAATTAAAATTTCGTATTAATTTTGCTTGATTTTTGATTTTTGCTCTTTAAAGAATTAACCATTTTGCTTGACAATGGTTAATTCTTTAAAGAGGTGATACATGTTTGATGAGTAAATAAAGCGTTGCTCTCAGATTATTCAACGCTAGCAATCAAGTAATACGAAAAAACTTCGTACATAATCCTTTAACCTGGCTTTTGTTTTAAAACCAAATTTTAAAAGTATTTGAAACAAACACATAAAAAAATATTTTTTTGCTGATTTGTGTTAAGTGTTTATTACAATAAATTCACAACAATGAGGTATTGTTCAGATGAACTGTATGATAGTAAACAATAATATAATATATGTGCGTATGATTATTTATAACAATGTTGATTTTGCTTAACAATGCTTCGTGAAGTATGTGGTTGTTAGCGTCAGCAACACTCTACGAGATGAACTCTATTTTAACGTGACATTTTCTCAAAATTGACAAAACACTGATCCGTCAAAATTTAATAGAATTGAATGTACCGTGGACTGTGTCTACGTTTCAAATTTAAGCTTTCTGGGATATCGGAAAGTTGGTCAAAATAGACCGTAAAGATGTTGAAGCGCGCATACACACAACGGTCAAAGTCAAGTTAAATAATAGGTTCATAAAAAAGTAATATCCATATGTCATGTTAGTCCAGCGTACATTTACACCCGCGTGTGATCTAATCAACCAAATGAATTTCATAAAAGAAATAATAAAACATATGAAAGAAAAAGTCTTGCCCTCTGTACTGAAAAATTTGAAATTCCACTGGAGCAGAAATGTAGATTTCTTATGAGGTATTTTCATTCTTTCCATTTTACTTTACTTGCAAAAAGGCAGAAACACTTTAAAGATTTATCGATTGCCTAATAGTTAGATGGCGAGATGAAGTTTTGCATGCTCGACATTCTTATTTCTTTAGAGAGAGCGAGAGAAAAAAAAATCAATTCCAGCAGAATCGGAGAACCAGAAAAAGAAGAAAAAAGAACCGGAAGAAGAAGAAGAAGAAACGGAAAGGAAAGGAAAGAAAAAGAAAATTAAATAAAAAGTAGAAAACGCCACCCGATTAATTTCTAGAGAACTAATTAACAATGGCTGTCAGCAGGAGTGTGTTTATGATGGATGGGCGATCATGCCATGGCATCTGCCATTTGTGAGAGGAAAAAGTGACCTTAAATAGAGAGAATTTAACTGTGCTTAAGTAGTAAAACAAACTTCTTTTTTTTTTAAGAAAAACAAAAGTTCCATTAAAAGAATTAGAAAAAAACACAATTACCACTTTTTTTTTTTGAGAAATTAACATACAAGTTAACCACAAGATGAAGAATGATAAAACCACATTGCGTGTCTTGTTATTTCAGCTATCTCTGAAGAATGGCTACACGCGCATGACAGTTTTAGATGAAGAACCACCAACAGTTAGCTTTTCTGTTATGTTGTTCTGTATAGTTAGAAGCCAACAAACGTTATTTCAGGGGTCACCAACACAAAATTACACAAATCTCACGGGGGATTACTTTCTCTGGAAAGTGAAGCAGTTATCAAAATCGAGATTAGGATTTGGGTTCAATATAAAATAAGTACATTAAAAATGTTTATTTAAGCATATTCTTTATACAGCCTACCGTCATATACAGATATACTGGATGTATTATAAATATGCAAAAATACATTTTTTACTGCTGCACGTTTCGATTTATGTGAATTTTGATTAATGCAAATCTTCGATTTGTGCGAAATTAAATTTATGCGATGGTTTAGTAATTCGATATTCGATTTATTTGAGTTTTGAATAATTCCATTTTTTTTGGTTTCTGCAATCTTTGATTGATTTATTTACTAATGCAATTTTTTTACAGTGGACTTATGCGGTTTTTTATTTATGCAAAGGACTTATGCGGTTCTCGTTTAATTTGTTTTTTTGGGGTACATTGGACTATACGTATATTCTTATAAACGATTCTTATAATTCGTTCAATTCTCAGCTCACTCACAAATTTACAACTCACGAGTGAAGCTAATATAAAGAGTGTATATAAAAAAAACAACAAAAATTCGAACATTTCAAAAGCCTAAGAAAAACGGAACTTAAAAATAAAACGGAAGTTCGCTTTAACTCGAATTACGCGGCGCTTAAAGTGGGAGTTACCTGTACATGAAAAAATAACAACCACATATAAAAACTACAAATGAAAACTACATATGCCATTTGATCTTGAAACGTCGTTTTTAAGTTGATACGGGTTTCCGATTTAAATCCCCATGGCTTCACTGACAGCTCATTAGCAAAATTTGGCATTATTCAGACAAAAAAATCCACTAACCTAGCAAACAGTAGTTTATATCATAAAAAAAAAGAGAACAAAAATAATCCGAAAAGAAATCCTTGACAGATTAAAAGGGTTGTCAAAGTGATTTTTTTTTTCAATGCCAAAAACTCCATCCGTATTTTATTCAACTTGTCAAAGTTTAAATGTTTGTCGGGAAAATCGTTATTTTAAACGCAAAGTCCGAAACGACATACTCTAGATTAAAAAAAAAGAATATATTGATTCGGTTACAAAAGCAGTTAAAATTCAAAAGATCCTTGACAGTTATAGCTTTAATAAAATTAGATCAAAAATTAGTGCCAAATTGACAAAAAAAAAAAAAGACTACTCTTTCTGTTCCAAATTATGGTATACTCGTACATTTCATGTTAAACTTATTGACGGTTTTAGAAATAAAGAGTTTTTATTGGTTTATAGTAATCAAAATATAGTGCTCATTCTGATACGTTATCTAGCGCAACTTGCAATTGTTTGTGTTTTGAGATAGTGTCGTGTCATGTCAAAATGCATGCAATTCAAAATAACACCCGTTGTGACTGCAATAATTAGCATATGGTTTCAGAAAATTATGCTTCACGTAGTAGAAACATGACATCAAAATAATTGACGGGTGATCAACAAAATGGAATATTGCAGCTATTGCTACAACGGAAGATCGACAATTACGAGCAGTAACAATCAAAAAACAAAACCACTAAAATTGAAACCAAAAAGAAAATTCAAACTCTTTTTTAGTGTGGTAGTTACGGCAACAGAAGCTTCAACCTTAGTCTCGGCTTTTATAAAGTAGGAGGATTACCCACATCTCGCCAATTCGGAACACCCTGCATAGTCAGAATTGAGGAGTTGGGTAGAAGACGGCGCAAAGACACTTCGGTCGTTATTTCTTAAGAGGCATATAATGAATCGCTTTAGACCAGTCTATAACATAAAAACGTTGAGTTATTTATAATTTGAACTTTCGGACTTTTTGGAACCAAAAATATGGAACGCGACTATTGTAAATCCTGAAATGTTTTGTGATTTCTTTCTTTTTGTTGGTTCACTTCCAAGTTGTTTCACTTCCAAAATAATGGAAAAGATACTGATCTTTGGAAAAAACGGCGTAAATGCATTTATAAATTAACACAATATTAGGAATAACGGCGTAATTGGTAATTTTTAAATTTATCTCTAACTTGAGGCCTGTCAACTAATGTCAATAGATTTTTTGCAAAACCTGTTAATTTTTATTTTATAAATAACAGTTGACAAAGTTTATTTTTAATCTTAAATTTCAAGGTGCCAAAAACTTTTTACCCTTTCTCTCCAAAGTACATTTTTTACGCCGTTATTCTACCCAACTGCTCAATTCTTTCTTCTAACTTTAAATTTTTCCCATGCCAAAAGCAGGATATTGGCGGATGGACCCAGACGTATATTACACTGCTACTTTCATCATCATCATCATCATCATCGTCGTCGTCGTCACCTTGTCGGGAGTAGAAAGCGAACTAAGGAACCCACCAAACACGAAACGGTTACAAAAGTGCCAAGAATGATTTATTCTCCCCATGGCCACAAGTCATGGAAACGGCCGAGTTTATTGGCCGTCTTGTTGCTTCGTTCCTTATTTTGCCACCAAGGCAACCAACCCGACTTTAGTGCCAAACACAAGTAGTAGCACCACACAACCAAGCCGAGTTTTAAGAGAAAATCGAGAAAGAGCAAAAAAGAAAGAAAGAAAACGAGAGAACTTCTTCTTGGCTAGCACAAAGAGTTTAAGAACGAAAGAAGCAAAAGCAAATTAGTCGTTGTCGTCGACAAAAGAATGCGCACGCGCCTATGTGAAAAAAGCATTTGTTTTGATGCCTACGGGATTGCAGAGGATGCATATTAATTTCCAACTCGCGTGATTTTCTTCTCTTTCCACTCATGCAAAAGATTCTTCGTGTGCGTTGCATCCAATCCCATTTTCTGAGCTCCCCCTTTCTTTTCATCAGGCAAAACTCTCTCGGAGAAAAAAAAATAAATATATAAATGGCAAAAGTGGAAAAAGATGGGAAAGTTTTTGAAGAAAAAAAATTAATTCGAATCCGTGATGATTTCTATACCGGGATAATGAAAATATGTACGTGAGAAAACAAAAACTGAAAAAAAAAACATTGCGAAGATATACATAATATACAGTCAAATTTCATGATTTCGCTATTATGCGAAGAGAAATATTCTTCGTTTTATACAAAAAAATTCGCTTTAATGCGATTTTGCATGGTGGCGAACTAGTGACTTAAATGAGAATTTTCAGTATTGGAAAGATGTTTTAAGTTTATTTCAATACAAGCCATTTTTATTTGAAAATTGTAAAATACATTTTCGTATAAGTTTCAGAAGATATACTTCTTTCCTAAGTAAATCTTCTGAAACATGTACGAAAATTTATTTTTACAATTTTCAAATAACTGTATTGAAAAAAAAACAAACAATTTTTTCATTTACCATTCACTTCCATTAGAAAACACTGTCCAAAACAAATGTTTGTTTAGGACATCCGCTAGTGACTTAAAGCTGAAGTTTTGCCACTTCGTGGAAATTTCATTAAACGCCATTATCGATTCATGCGAGATTGGTATATGAGATTTTGCTATTATGCGATGAGAGAAATATTTCCACGTGTTTGTTATACAGAGGGAAATTTTGTAATTGAAGAGCTCCGAGCACAATATAATGATAAGTCACACTTTTTTTAAAAAAAAATAACATTTCTTACATCAAAGTGTTCCTCAGTACCGGTACTGTTTCTATCTTGTTACTTTTTCACTTCCTAAATTTTCCAGAAAATGGCAGTATAATATAGAAAATCATATTGTTGCTTAGTATGGTACTCTATAGAGTTTCACACTAGAGAAACATGGGGCTCTCCTGAACATGTGGCTTATCGTTAAATCACCCGAAGCCCTTCAATTGTGCGATTTTGTATGGTGGTGCACAAGTGAGTGAAGACTGAAATTTTGCCATTTCATAGGAATTTTGATATACTGTAGCTTACATGATTATAAAACTTAAGAGAATACCATTGTGAATGATTAGCGTATTTTTTTATTATTTATTTAAAGTTTAACACACAGCCGAAGTCAATAACGGTAAGTTTACAAAGAAATGAGAGAACCCCGAGAAAAACCAAGCATGGTGTCAGATTTCCAACCGAATTCACGTGGAACGAGTGGCATTCGATCCCGGGACCTTTCACACCGTCACACCAAAGGTGATATTAAATATTTACAGTGTATTAAGTTTGTATTATACGTTGTTTTACTCGTTTGCTATTGGATGTTATATTAGTTCCCTAGAACTGTGTTGAAATGAAATGAAAACAAAATAAAACAAAAATACACGCAACGTAATTCTCACATAAATGGAGAATTTTTTGCATAAATTGAAGTACCAAGCGCAAAAACAAAAGTCTTTAACTGTACACTGTCTGAGACATTCCCGTATAGGCTACTGTACGCGATGTTCGATTACTGGAAAATTTGAATGCAACAACCCTCGGATAAATCGAGAACCTCCTGTATACAATAACGTGCCAAACTTATAAACAAAAGGTGAAAAAGAAAGAGAAATTTACACCTGCCGCACTTTGTCTTGAAACTTTCACAACGTTCTTGAAGTACCATATACACCTCCATCCAGAACACAGAAAAGCAATGCAAAAGCACTGATCGATTGAAAAGATAAAAGGATTCCAACGACATTTTTGCTTCGTGAATTTCTTCCCTTTGACCTTTCCAACGAACAACAGCATCATCGAAAGCAAAACAAAAGAACAACAACGAAGGAAACAAAAGCGAACGAACGGTAAAGAAAGTGCGGTGGGTGAGGGTACGAAGAAGAAAATGGTCACCAATAATTCTCGCTTTGCACCGCAGTGTTTTATGGTGGCGCACGTGCTCGTTCTCCACTTTTTTCCCATCTCTTTTCACTTCTTCTTGAGAAATAAACGATTCGGAAGGCAACGTGCGGAAACTGTTCCTACTTACTACTACCGTTCTGCCGTATTATACACACACGTTTTTACTATATAAATCTATGTACGGTGGTGTGTCAATTCTTACAAACAGGGACAAAATGAAATAAAATTGAAAGCACTGCTTGGTTGGTGTCTTTTGCTTTTTCTATTGACGATTCTTATTACTTAAGGCATGACATATTATACTCTAGTATAATATGTCATGCTTAAGGTGAGTTCCGTAACGTTCTCGACATGTTTTTAATCTTTTCTTCTTTCGATTGCTCGATAACGCTATTCAGGTTTGTTTGTTTGTTTTTATACTCTTTATATTAGCTTTACTTGTGAGTGAGTTTGTGAGTGAGCTGGGAATTGAACGTCATCGTTTATGAGAATACAGTCGATTATGTGAATACTGTATATAGCCCGTCAAAATGACGTGCTATATACAGAAGTGTTTAAGTTATTAAATTATTTAAGTTATTTCTATGCAATTCATTGTTTTAACTCATGTTGCTTCGCAACATTCGTTACAGTTATTTATTATTTTAACTCGTATGACTTCGGATCCGATTAAATAGGCTGCTTCTTTTAGCCTGGTTGTTTTCTTTCACTCTTCTAAAAAAAGCTGGCCCTTCTACAATCTCGAAATGCACACACACTCCAAACATTCCAAATCGACACTCTCTAAACGAATTATTAAAAGAATACTGTATAGTTCAATGTAGTAAAAAAACGCATAAAACTAGAACCACATAAATCCTTCGCATAAATAATCAAAAACCAGATTGAGTTCAATGTGAATAAAATCACATTATATAAATAAATTACCATCGAAAATTGCAGAAATCGAAAATGGAATTACTCAACGATTGCATAAAAATCAAAACTAAAAATTATTTTAGTACCCCGATGACCTACAGAGCTGAATTTTTTTATCATAGGCTGAAGTCGTGGAACATTTTGTTGTATCAAATTTAGACGGATCAATGTCCAGTCAATTCTGTGATTTTGTCACATCAAGGGTCCGTTTTTCCTCGAAAAGTATTTGCTGACCGACATATTTTAAGCCATTTCGAGCCACCACACATTGTTGTACACAAAGATAAATGGTTTATTCTAAGTACTTATAGTGTTGAGTTAATAACTTATCGTGTACTACCGATCAACCTCATTACGTGAGCAGTCATTCATTGTTGGGAGTATAAAACTGATCCATTCAAATTGAAATTTATTAACCATAAATATAGTTTTACGTGTTTCAATAATTACAGGTTGTACTTGTAAAAGAGATTATCAGAAAAGTTATAATTACTTGTTACGGTATTTCTGATATTTAAATACAGTCGGACAATTTTTTATTACATTTTTATAGTCCTCTATCACCTATGAAAGTAAGGAATAGGTATTCTGAATCACCCTGTATACATTATCCCAAAATCGTTACACTGTAATATACAGTATAGAGTACATATTTATATAATATAGTGTAGATCTACATTTATATGTATAAATATACAAATCCGTATATCTGGCAAATAAAAACAATAAACATCGAAAAAATGAGACAAAAAATGAACCAAGCGAACGAATCGGGAGCTTCGTTAATTACTAAAAATTATTAAATTATTAAAAAATAATATTGTTAAAAAATCGTTTAAAAGCACCTCTATTCCGCGTGTTTAATTACTGCATATTAAATCCAATCTCATAAACCACCGGCTTCTGCAAAACCGCATTGGATTTTGCCCGTACCACACTAAAGAAAACAGATCTCGGTTAAACTTCCAACTTAAAGGCAACTAAGCTGCGAAGATTTCGTCAGTAATTAGTTTAAAATATATTTAATTGGATATTTGGAAAAATGACACACAAAAAATAAAAATAAAAGAGAGAAATTGCTTGACTCTCTTAATATGCTTTAAAAGTCGAGCTCCACTAAAAGATTCCCTCCGACTTTTTAAATTTTTAACGACGACGGTGGATCCCCCTTTATAAGATTACGACCATAAACCAACTTGTGCTTTAAAAGGCTATTTCATTTGGAGAGTGTGTTAAATTATAATTAACTCAACGCGAGGGTGAAACAAAAGAAAAAGAAAAGTTAGTTTAAAACCATTTTTTTTTGAAGAAAAAATTTGAATCATAAAAAAAATGCTGATTTAACAAAAATAAAAACTTTCTTCGTGTCTTTGAATGACAGCAACAAAAAAGTCTAAATTAACTTAACGAAACAAATTTACTTAAAAAAAATATAAGAAAAATAATAAAAAAAAAACAACTTTTCTTTCCGAACTGAGGACTTCATTTTATATTTGAAAGAAAAAAAAAGTATACTTGCTACCCGCAAATGTATAAAATCCAGACATTCTATACAACGCCTGACTCTCTTGGCAAAATATTAAATGAAATCTTGCTTATAACTGTTCAGGTTAGTTAAAGTGAACTGATAACATTTTCTCTGAAAAAAACAAAACAACATTAAGCCTAAATTTAAACCTAACCATTCTGTACCATTTATCAATAGTGGTACGTCATGACCTAAACTAAACTCTTGCATAACGTAACTATTCCAATGCTGATTTCACATTTTGCCAAAAGAGGCTAAGCATATTATACAATGCCTGCATTCTATACATTGCCGGCAACATATACACTGTTTCATATTTGTTACTCAATGAAATTTTTAAAAATCGATTTACAGCAACGTCTCGATTTATGCGAGTTCCTTATGTATGTGATTTCGCTAAAATACGGTGACAGAATATTGTCCAAAATGCACGTCTTATGCGTAAGAAATTCGTATACATGTTTTTTTGATACACGAGTGACTTGAAGTTTTATCACTTTATGTAAATTTCGAAATATGCGATTTTGTTAATATAGGTTAAGAAGACCCCTTCTAGGTGTTCGCTATATGCGAGAAATGTTTGTTAGATTGGTGTATGTGGTTAAGAACTGCACTGACTTCCGTTACGGTATGTCATTTGGCCGTCACATAAACTTCATTAAATCGAAAAATGCCGGAATGATGATGAGATGAGGGTGAGAGTGAGAATGGAATAGGTTTTACGATGCAGGAGGAAACAGGAGTACCCCGAGAAAACCTGTCCCCGCGGTGTCAGACCACTACAATGTTTGCTATTACGAGAGTTTGTTCCTAAATGTAGCAGTGGTATTTAACGCTGAATTAAGCTTAACATGACGTCATAGTAATGTGATATTTTTCTTTACTGTATATCTAACCTACATACATAATGCAAAAAAAAATTTCCGATTTCTACATGTGTTTTATGCGACTTAAAGATTATGCAATCTCTGACTAATTTCCATATTCAATTTATGCGTGTTTTCAATTTATGCGTGTTAATTCTATTTTTGATTTCTGCAATTTTTAATGTACCGGTATTTTTTATATTGCACTTAAACGGTTTTTGATTTGTGCGAAGGACTTATGCGGTTCTCGTTTTATGCGGGTTCTTTTTTTTGGTACATTGGACTATACATACACAATATTCTCATAAACGATTCTGCATAGCAGTATACGTTGAATTCCCAGCTCATTCACAAACTCACAAAAGAAGCTAATATAAAGAATATTATTAAAAAAAAAGGTTCGTGCGTAAAGATACTCCCTCGCATAAATCGAGACGTTCCTGGATTCGTATTACATACAGTACCAGTACCTTAAATCTGAATTTCAACCAAATGGTCACGCGCTCACATTTTTTTCCAAAAACATTTTTTTTTAGCTGAAAACAGTATGTTTTTTTTTGGCTAGGTTGATTATAAACATTGCCTAGCAGCTCGTAATTTTTCTCTCCCCAAGTTTAGTTTGGTGAGTTAGAAACCCAAGTGTTAGAACAGCGTTCAAAATGTCTCATCTAGAAAAGTGAGAGAAGGAAAAAATATCACCTCTCACCCTAAGCTGGACTATTTATGGCACCACATAGACTAGTGTACCTCTCAAAGGGACACCGAGAAAAAAGAAAATACCACAGTAACAGGTCCCTTGCGTCCTATACGTCATTTAAGGTTTCCTGAAGTGAAGGTGGAAAACGCAACTGACACATAACCTTTGACTCACTTCCTGACTATTGCTCTTTTTCGTGTGTTTTCTTACCATTCATGAAGAATATACAGAATCACACGACAGGGCATTGAAAAAGACTGGAAAAAAATCTTTGCCATAGAATCATCTTTAAAAAAAGAAGTTTCTACATATAAAAAAGATAAGAGCCTCGTTTTTTAAAGAGAAAATATACGACTTTCAGCATATTTTAGAACCCATGTTGTCTTGTATAAAAATAATGTAATGAGATTTTAATAATGCAAACTCTTGCGAATTTCGATAATACAAAAAATAGTAAGAAAAAAATCTAAATATATTTTATTACAATTGAAAACACGAGTAAGATGATTTTTTTATATCGTAAGCTATCGGTGGACACAGTAAATATGAAAAAACACATTACAATACAAAACACAAAAGGGGTTGTGTTTCAGAAATTTTATGAATTTCTGAATTCATAAAATCCAGTTAACCCTGCCTGTCCCAAAGGAGGTAAAAAATATAAAATATAAAATAAAATAAAACAACTGTAGTGTCCAAGAAATCAGAGAAGAAAAAGTGTTAACTGATGTTAATGAGAATGTCACACTTTTGAGACGGCTTAATTTGCGTTCAACACGAACTCCTTGTTCCTCATTCCAAACATGTCTCTCGACGATCATAATAAAAGACAAAGACAGCTTTTCTTGGGGGCAAAAACAAACTGTGCAATAGCCACGCCAACGTTAATTGGACTCGGGATCCTTAAACATGGACGACGACAACCCATATCATCGACGGGTTTGTCGCTCACACTTATCCACATTCTTCTTCTTCCTCTCAGCTGAGGAAGAATGCCGCTATACAAGAACAGATATAACATCTCAAACTCAATTATCTTCAACTTTCAAAGGTTTTATA
Source organism: Cryptops parisi (assembly GCA_034695005.1). NCBI lineage: Eukaryota > Metazoa > Arthropoda > Chilopoda > Scolopendromorpha > Cryptopidae > Cryptops > Cryptops parisi. The sequence continues at coordinate 1,871 of JAQIWH010005922.1, read as the reverse complement.
ACTACATAATACGTATGGGCTCGTTGTTTACACGAATGCTGAAAAAGAAGAATGTAACCAAATCTTCAGCTTGAATCAACTGATCGTCAATTTTCTTGGTGTTTTCGACACTATTATACACATAGTGTACTGTATATCCTTTCACTTTCAGATATCAGATTTTTCAAAACTATGCTTCACTTTACTTTAATCGAATGAACAACATCTAATGCGTACGATATCAATTCTCTTCATAACGAAATTAAAATAGTATGTTTTTATTTTGTCAAAACAAAATCCATTTTTACCCACTTAACAAAGTGTTTTAGAACGCTAATTTTTCAACAGCTATTGGTGTTGATCATGGCGTTAAAACCCTATCACGCATCATCACCATCATCATCTACTCCTCAATTTTTTTCCCTCTAAATTCGAGGAAAAAAAAATCGATGCAACTAAATCGATCAAGACGCCATCGTAATCCAATTTAAACCTAATCGCTAATCTAATCAGCATCACATCACGATCAAAAGCAAATGATCTCTACTCTTTTGTAACTTTAACAAGTTTCTTGCAACAAACATTTTTTTTAACCCTTTTCAAACAGTTTTTTTCCGGTTCAATGCAAAAAAAAAAAGAAAAATCTTGTTCCAGAATTTAACCTATCAGTGTACAGTACGGACAGTTCTCATTTTACTTCGGTGAGGTTTTCGCAGAACGTAAGCCCCGCATAAATGGAGGACTACTCGTCTTGATAAAGAGTAACAAATTTCACATGAATCCAAACAAGTAGATTAAACATGCTTTTTAAGCATACTCTTAAAATACCGTCATGTACAGAATACATAATGCAAAAAATCTTTTTTTTTTATTTCTTCATGTTTCAATTTATGCGAATTAAAATGTATGCAATTTTGAGTAATTCTGTCAATTCAATATTTAATTTATGCGAGTTTTGAGTAATTTCATTTTTCATTTTTGAAATTTTTGATTTATGCGAGTTTTTTTTTTTACATTGGACATGTGTTTTTTAATGCAGATTTATTTATTCATTTTATTGTTAATGCGGGTATGCGATTTTTAGTATATTGTACTATACAGTGTATTCTCTTAAACGTTTGCAGATGGCAGTATACATTCCCCTCAATTCTCAGCTCATTCACTCACAAACAAATTCACTCACGAGTGAGGCTAATATGAAAAATATAAAAACGCCTAATACTCAGTGAACCACTAAAGTGATAAAACTAAATTTTCGCAGGTTCATAATTATAAAATTCAATAACAAACACTTGAATGTAAATTTCAATTTTGTAAGTTTTGTATTTCCCAAATGGTTTGAAGGTTACATAATGAAATGTACTCTTTCAAACGCAGGCTCTTTTTTTTTGCGTCACTCTGTAGAATACCACTATTATCAATTTCTTTTTTTTTCTATTCTCCTATTAATGTAAAAAAAAAAAAGATAACTTTTATCGAAGAAAAGAGAATATTTGTACAAAACCAAAAAAAAAAAAAGTCTTCGATCGAACAAACATATTGGGATCGACTTTTCCATTAAAGTGACCTGTCATCGTGAGATAAAGCGCAAAAAACAAACATTGACCTCTTTCTAACATTATAAATATCTATACACACAAAAGAGCGATACATGATGAAAGAGAAAAAACTTGAACAAATTGGCTGGTAGCGTACGAAAAGTCGAAGACGGCTTCACGATTTGTCTCGGGTAAACACATCATGGGACTTTAAAGGAATAAAGTGGGCTCGAGAAATACTCTCGATTACTTATAGCAAACTCGTCCTCCACTTCTTCCCACATTGCGTCTTTCTTCTTCCAGAAAATATCCTCAGCATCCCTAGAGAAATCTAGCCAAGACCACCGTCGAGTT
>JAQIWH010005921.1:0-13739 GCA_034695005.1 Cryptops parisi | reverse complement strand
CGATAGCATGCAAACTATTGTCAATTTTTGATACTCCCTCCTACATTATGCTCAAGGGCAATTGAGATTTACATTACTGTATAGCAGGATGATTCCTAGCTCAATCGACCTTAAAATATATTTACAATGAAATAAGTTGAGCTACTTTTGCGTGATAACTACGGTTACCGTATTTTTTATGACGAAAATAAAGGACAAACAAATGCTTTTTAAGAATACACTTTAGGCAAATTTTGATTAATTCGATCTTTCAGTTATTCGATATTTGATTTATGCAAGTTTTGAGTAATTGTATTTTAAATTTATGCAAGTTTCAATTTATGCGATTTTTTTTCACTAATTAAATATTCAAATTGTAGATCTATTTTTTGATTACTGCAAGATTTGATTTACGCGAATTTCGATTTATGCGAATGTAGATCAGTGCGCTTTGAGTTAATTCGATATTCAATTTGTGTTTTGTGTTAGAAAATTCAATTTGGATTTTGCAAGTTTGATTTATGCGAATTTGATTTATGCGATTTTCGCTTTATCATCACTTACAAGTGAAGCTAATATAAAGCATATAAAAAAAATTTTATCTGCACCTCACAGTAATCAAGAGGAAATAAAATAAGGACAATAGAGGACAAACAAACCGAGGAAATAGAGGACAAATCAAAATAAATAAAGATGAAATAAAGGACTATTCTCTGAAATAAAGGACGTATGGTCACCGTAGTGATAGCGGAAGAAACTGACAGACAGAATTACAATTTATACTGTATATTGTTGCTGGCAATGTATAATAAAATGACAAATGTTCAGGGAATGTATGAAATTAGTATTGGAATACTTACGTTATACAACAGTTCAAGTTTAAATTTTAAGCATAAATGTAGGCTTAATTTTTTAGAGAAAACGTTGATAACTCTAATTTAAACTAACTTTAATTAACCTAAACAATTGTATACCAGATGCTATTTAAAAGGGTGTCAAGTAAAATTTTTACAATTTCAAGGAAAACGTGTTTGAAGATTTTGACTTACCTTGCTGTCTATGGACCACTTCACACTTCTTGCACTAATATATCTTTGTAAATATTGTTGTTTTACTTACACTTAGCCTATGCGTTAGAGAGGTAGAATTGCACTCTTGACATATTCGGAAATGATTTTAAGTCACTTTTGACAAAAAGTTTATTTAACACCCTTTTACACGAGGCTTTTACATTATAATAAGCTTTTTCATCATAAAATCAATATTAAACACAATATCATCAATTTTCGAATTCTCCTGTTACTCAAAATATTTATATTTCATTGTTTTTAAATATTTTAGTACATTTAGTACATAGGATTCACCAAATTTGAAAACATGCCTTAAATTTAACAGCTGATTGTGATCGTAACTGAAGCCATAGTAAATTACTTGCTTTGCGTTCGAAAATAACAGATAAACAAGAACAACAAGGTAAAAGAGAAAACTAAGTTGTAAAAGCACCAATAAATGAGAAAAGTAGAAGAAGTTGGGTTTGATTAGAAAGACGAGAGGATTAAACTAAATCTAGGAGAAAGTGGTGGAAAGAAGCCATTTGTTTTAAAATGTTCGAGGGGGCTTTCCAGGCTGCATACGTTCGAAGGGTTGACAATGATGTTAAAAGGGAAGAGTGGGAAAAGAAGAGAATTTCTAATAAAGTCACGATCTCTACATGGACTTTGATTCGCCCCATGTGCCATCTTTACCTTACAAAAAAAAAAGGTATTGTCTCTTAAAAAAAAGGGGGGGGGGAGAAACGAAGAAAGTAGTTCCTTGGCAAAATGTCTTTGAGATGCTAGGCAAACTCTTTAAGAAAAGCTTCTTTTTTTTTTAGGAATTTAATGCAAAGTCTATTTTGTAAAACATTTTTTGTAACAGGCTAGAAAATGATACAAATGGTAACAGAGAGGGGGAAAAAGAAATTGATAGTGTCGTAAAGCTGATGAGGTAGAAAATCTCATCTTTTGTATTTAATGAAAGGAAACACGGATTTTGAGTTAATGTTAAAGGTTGCTGCTACACAACTAAGAAAATTGGATATTACATTATACCAAATGTATTATCTTTATTTAAGCCATTCGTTATCCTAACATAACATAACTTAACCTAACCACATACTACAAAAAGGTAGTACGCATAAGCACATTTCTGTTCGTGAGCAACTTTGCTCATGTAGAGTATACTTGTATATACTTATATACAGGGTGTTCCAGAAACGTTTAATAATATCCTTAAATGCTACGCGTCAAACCAAAGCACAAAGTCTATACAAACATAGGTCCGGTGATGCATACTCATTGCATACCCACAACGGTTTTGAGCTTATGCACTTATCCTGTATTATTTTTTTATCTCAAAAGGGAAGCATTTTCGGACCCTTGTTTATGTGGCAGTTTGTTTTTTTGATGTGTAACATCTGTGGTCAAAATTTGACTAGACTTTTTGGAACATTCTGTACATGTACTGTATATACAAGTACATTATATATACAAAACTACTACAGACGTACTATATATGTGTATTATATATACAAGTATCTAACATAGTATTTTGCTAGGTTGATAGTTGTAGATATCCGATTATTGCATTTTCAGTACCACTGAACTGGGTGCTTCTGGAATAAATCGAAAATCGCTTTTTTAAACTAAAAATAAGTTTCTGGCAAAATAATTATTAATTAACAGCATAACATTAGGGATCCTCTAGTGTACAGTATATAGACATAATATACAATTCAAACTTATGTAGTGTATATATGTATAATGTAGGTACATGGTGAAAATGTTACCAGATCTTTCAGGAACACCCTGTAAGCTATAAATGTAGATAGTATACAATAATATACTATAAATGTACATAGTATACAATGCATATATCGGTAGTGTATACAGTATATGAGGTACTGTGTAAGTATATGGTGCAATGCCATTTAGTGTTAACAGTTCATATATGTATATTTATTAAACAACTACATGAAAACATACGTATTATTTGTTATATCACATTTTGTATCTGCGCTTAGTGAGTTATTACAGTTCCAACTGCAGTTTATCTCCAGATGTGATGTGAGTTATTTTGATGTTTTATTTTTTTCTGTGTGCGTGGATCGAAACATGATAACTGCACCCATTTAACAAAACGATTTTGCTAGTGGCGATAAGGAATATAATAGAAAAAAAAAGTCCCTTAATGTTAAACGTAGAAAAAAACTAAATAATTTTTGGCTCCAAACACCATGTTTGTACTCATTTATCACACTTTGCCAAAAAATAAGTTGTTTTTTTTTTCATATAATATTAAAAAAAAAAAAGAAGAAAAAAAATAAAACAAATAATTAATCCAATGGCTCATCTTCACGATACATACACATGACAAAAATAAAAGAAATGTATTTGGTACGTGTCTAATTTATCACATCCAATTTTAATCACGGAAACGTTAGCGTTAGGAAATTGACCAACATGTTTATCCGCAATCACGAAATCCATACATCATTTTCAAACGCTGATTGGAAGTTCCTCTGTGTGGTTGGAAATGAGCACCGGAGAGAAAATAAAAAATAATAATACAACATGAAAAAAAAATAATAATAACAATAGATTCACTAATTGCCTCGTATTTTATTTACTCGTGTCGACAAAAGTTGGATCAACATGGTTGAAAAGTATCAACAAGATTGGTAACAAAAGCGTAACAGGAAATTGAAAGTCAGGTGCTAAATTTTATACCAGAAAATAATAAACGGAAGATAACAATAACAAGGATTTATGGCAGTGATTGTCATTTTAAAATGTTCGATTATTTTATGTATAGTGAAAATCGTTTTAATAGTATTTTTACACTTCCTAAATTTATCACGTCATTCGTGCAACAGGATACAGCAAGGAATCACAATCAATAATGCTATTTAAATGAGATTTTTTATTTTGGCTAAGCAATATTGGTGGAATGGTACTCGGATCACATAACGTACACACATTTTTCATATTGGCCTTTTTTTTTGGGTTGAAAAACGAATATTTCTCTTTTTTTGACAGACAGCCATTCACCAACTGAACCAGCCAATCAGCTTGGTGTATTTTTGAAGACTTTTGAATTTTTGATTATGGACAGCATGACGGGTCCGTATTAAAATAATGATAAGAAAAAATTATCTTATCTAAATGTAACAGTCTAACTTTATAAATAACACATAGTATTAATTATGTTTTCTGCACCAAGTACTAGAACACTATTCTACACACGACACAAGATAATAGAACACTATTTCGTTGTGATAACCAAGAGTAATCGTTTGTTTTTACACATTTTGTGTTTATTTGTGTAATTTGTGTATTTGTTCTTGTTTTTTGTTGTGTTTTTTCCTTCATTCTCAACATCAGTTGTTGGAAAGAATGACTGATCGTGACATGTGGTGTTTACTCTTTCCTCACGGAGCTGCGAGGATTGAGGAACCACGAATGAGTTTTATTCCAACGTGTGATAACGTTTGCTCCTGTGATGCTTGTGAATATATATTCTTTACTTTGGTAATTTTTGATATTTATTTGTTTGCTTGTTATTTTTTTGTGCAGAATTCTTGCGCCATGCTCCCTGTTTGTGGGAAGACCAAGTCGAATACGAACGCTGTGCGTCCCATTATTCCATGCAAGTGCGAATTGCAGAAGCAGTTGGAAATGAGAAACAAGAAGTTCAGAAGCAGATTTGTTGGTAAAATAAACTCTATTCGATATATTTCTAACTTAAAGAGTGTTCCTGGCAGGTTTTAGTCAAATTTCAACCACATATCCTAGGAATCGAACAAAGCAAAAGTTTATATAAACATGAGTCCGGAAATACGTACTCATTTGTATAACTACAACGATTATGAGGCATTAGGCCTATGCATTTACGTGACTTCATCTTGTGTTATATCCGAAGAGCAAGCATTTCAGGCTTTATATTTGTTTTGATGCTTACTGTATGTGGTTAAAAGTTGAATAAACCTTTTAGGAGCACTTTGTATAATAACCTGAGATATTTTTTCAGTTGTAGACTAAAATATATGGTGACTGTGGTGTTTTTCACAATCACCATATTGAGTCTTTACAAATATCATTTGTGAAGAATTGCATCTAATGCTTATGGTGAAAATTTTGTGTTGAAATTTGATATTTAATTTTTTTTTTTTTGTATCTATATTTTCAGTGCCTTTTACAGTTTTCTTACATGTTCAAAAAGTGTTTACACACTGAAATGTGGAGCCGATACTGCACAATTCATGGAAAGATACATGGAGATGATTGCAGGTCCTTTGATCAAGGTAGTGATTTTGAACAGTGTTTTTATTAGTTAATAAACCAGTTTAGTTAAATTAATAAGACTATCATTATATTATACTTTTTATATTAGTTTCAGTTGTGAGTTTCATAAAAGGGTGTTGAGTAACATTTTTGTCAAAAATGACTTGGAAGCTTTTTCGAATGTATTAGGTGAAAATACACTTTCCTAACGCATAATTTTGAGCAAAACAACGATATGTACAAAGATATTAGAAAATGTGAATTAGCTCATAGACAGCAATGCAAGTTCAGATCCTTAAATGCGTTTTTCTCAAAATTGTAAAAATAATACTTAACACCTTTTTACGTACACCAGGCCTTTCAACTCTTCTTAACTTTTAGAAGTGATAGAGAGCATGTAATGAATATATTTCACTAATAAACTGTAGTCCGGAAATACTTCCGTAACGAGATACAACGAAATTACGGAAATGCAGATGTCATACATTCTCAATAGAAAATGTGTTGGCTTATTTCCAGCGGGTATTCAATGTATTACCAATACGTCATAAATTGCATTGTATCTCGTTACGGAAGTATTTCTAGACTATAGTTCACTAATGAAAGATATTTCATTAATGCCCTCTATCACCTCTGAAAGTTAGAAATAGTTATTCTGGTTCACTTTGTATAATATTAAACATGTAAAGTGTATTCTTAAAAATTCATTTGTTTAATGTACTTTTCTTAAATGTCATTTGCAGGATTCGTGTACACCGTTTCAGCACGGTCGAATATGTTCTTCCGCCATCAGTACAACAGTGAGCAGTTGGCTACTGGTTTTTCTAACAGTCAGTTTGCTGTTCTTCTGATGGAAAATTCACCTTATGACACACAAAAAATATACATACATATATATACCTACCTACGGAATTCCAAACAAGCAAGAAAACTTTCTTCCATGACTATGTACTACCCTGTGCATGTGTAATAGGTCGGAGGCCAAGGGCCAAAATTCCATATCGATTTTTTACTGTGATGTTTACGTCTTTGGACATCATCATCATCTCCAGATTTGGGTTCAACGGGTTTAGGAATTTACTACAAGTACTTTGAAGTTAACTTTGTTTTTTATATATAAAAAAATGAAGAGAAAAACTGGAAGAAAAAAACGTGTTGGTGAATCTGGTTATATATTTTTTTCATATTTTTAATCCAGTTCATCAATGTGAATCACTACATAGATTTAATATATTAATTTTATTTTATTTTTATTTTACAACAGATTCAACTTAGATTTAATATATTAATTTCCTATCATTTTATAATAAATTTAGTTTATTTTATATTTTATTTATATTAAGTTGCATCAGCTATAGTAATATGATTGAAAAGTCTGGTGCAAAAGGGTGTTAAGTAACATTTTTGTCAAAAATGAGATACAAGCATTTTCGAATGTGTCAGGTGCAATTCCACCTTCCTAGCCCATAATTTTGAACAAAACAACATTGTGTGCAAAAATATTAGTGCAAGACGTGTGAAGTAATGCACAGACAACAAGGCAAGTTCAAATCTTTAAACGCGTTTTCTTTGAAATTGTAAAAATTAGGGATGGGCCATTCGAATTCTCGAACCCTCGAATCCCGCGAATCTTGAAAAATATTTGAGATTCAAAAACTCGAATCTTCGAGCTTTTTTTGTCAAAGGAATCTTTCGAATCCTAACCTATAAAACTTAAAAAAAAAAACAAGTTTTAAATCTATTGACGTCTAATAAAAGCGTTCACTAACAAAACAAATTCTAAATTAACAGTTGAAATTATCCTCGCCATCTACACTTTGTGATTAAAAAATATTTTGTTACTGTAAGTTATTAAATTTAAATGTAAAACATGTGAACTTATTATTAATATTCCATAATTAATATGTTTGTATTTTCTTATTGAAAACACATATGTTTTTGGAAACTATATTTTAAATTATTTTTTCATTAAACACATTTCAAATTTGTTTCAATTAAAAATTTTTAATTTTAAGTAAAAGTCATTTTTCTTTATTTCCTAATTATTCTTTCTCATTCTTACATTTTGCTTACAAAAACACTTTGTACGTAAGTTTTAAAGATTTTTAAATATTTTCTTTTTATCCTTTTATTTCCTTTTAATTGTAAATTATTCAAATTTGCTCTTTTTTGTGTACATTTTTATGTCTTGGATATGTATGAGATGGGACGCAAAAAATTTTAAATAGATATTTATTTAAATATATAAAAGATTTAAAAGATTCCATATTCGAGAGATTCGGGGATAGTAAAAATGTTACACAACGCCCTTTTACACCATACCCTTCAATTAAAAAAAATACGTATCACATGTATTATTTTTGAATATTTTTATTATTATATTATTTTAGGTTATAGATAAAAAAGTGACAAAAAATATCCCAAAATAATATTTTTTTATTTTTTATTCGGTTTTCATCAATGTGAACTATGAAATATACAGTAGTAATTATTTTATTATTTACTAAATTATTTTAAATAAACTTTGTTTTGTTTTTTTCCTTAAAATTTCCACAGGACATTGTATGGTATAACATATTTCAAAAATTAGACATTAAATTTTTTATTTTCAAATTTTTATAATTTATTTTTGTTGAAGTATAGATTAATGATACTTAAATTTCCATATGATTTAATTTTTTATTTTAATCTTTTATTTTCAGTTTACATCATTGATTTCAAGCTTCAGCAGGTAATTTAATTTTTAAGCATGATCATTTAAAATAACACAAATGATATTAAAAATTAAATGCTCAATAATTTAGCACAGCGCGCTAATTCATTTTATAACTACCATAGTTATAAAAACTTTACAATTTTATTTCACAGACTTCATTTCTTTCGATTACATGTAGCTAATGAACAACAGTGTTTCCGCATTACCAACAGGGTAGTGCTTGTGGCGCTAGTGGTTGTTGTTTTTAACTTACCTAAACTAGTGTTTACGGGTATAGATACCATTTTAGGTCAGCCAAAAAAATACAACACTTACCATTAAATTGATACGTCAAATTGTTTTATTAAATCTAACCTAAACTGAAACCACTAGCCTTAGCTACTAGCACCACAAGCGGTGCCTCTCGGCAAACGGAAAAAGTACCAACAAAGTAGTTTGATTTCATATCCATTGGGTTTCAACTAACAAATTATACGAATTTTCTAATTTCCACATCCACACTGAGATTTTTGGAAGACGTGTTTTTGATTTTCATTTGACAGCAATTTGTTTGCTATAACAAATATATGCTAAATATAACAAATATTTGCTATAAACCAAAAAATAAAAATAAAACAAAAAAATAAAAAATTCCAAGTTTCTCTGTTGCATATCATTGTTGGTTGATGTGGATAATCATGAACAATTGTTATCTGTAAACATTTATCTCTAGAGTTGAGAATAAAAGTTTTATACTATTGTTTGTTACTAAACTTACGAATTTATTTTCTTCTTTTTCAGCATCTTGTCTTAGGATGTTCTTGTCATTCACGTTTTTTATAGTTTGGCATGATATTTTGGCTCTGGTTCCATATTACCCCTCACGTTCTACATTGCCAAAACCAGGTTTGTTTGTTATAACTGCGACAAATGGGAGGAACAACGCTAAGCCAGTGGGAGAACCGCTCCATTCTGCAGCCAGGCTGCCAAACGATTTAATATACTGCAGGTAAGTACAAAAGTACTTGTGTATCAAGTACAAAAAGTATACTTGTGTCAGTGTATTTGTATTAAATACAAAAAGTACTTGTTACTGTATCTGTACTTAAGTACAATAAGTACAAAAGTACTTGTGTCACTACCATGGGAGTGACATTGGGTGCATTGTTGGAGGTGTTGTTATATTTTAGCTAACTTGAAATGGCGTCTATTTGTGTAGATACCAGTGTAGGTTAGTTAAAAAACCACAACCGATTTCTCTAGAATTGATACATTTTCGTTTCTTTTAACTAATCTAGTTTCCATACCTATAAACATGTGACACCCTCATATCGGTGGCTTTCGTTTAATACATAAGCACCGTATTTAATTTTAGAATTTTGATATCCAACCTCTTATGTATTTCCCCTTAATTATTCATCGGGTTTTGGCAATTCACTATATTGAAGACAAAAGGGAACTTGCCACAAATTTTTAGTTTTACAAGACACTCACAAAGGTATGGATATACTCAGATTTAACAAAAATGGTCCTCTACTGATTGGTGGAGTTGGTTTGCATGTAGTGCTACTTGTGGTTTCCGTTATTGGAGACACGGTTGACGTCGAAGTTGTCGGCAGTGGCATTTTGCATGTTGGATTCACATACATTAGACGCTATTGTACATAACATTATTTTTTTCACAAAAAAAAATTACTTCGTAACAATAATTAATTTGTTTATCACCACTCACCTGATCTTTTCGATAAACAGCATTAGCACGACATTCTAATATTCCGAGACAAGGACAAGTAGTTTTGTATAATTTTTGCCAGAGAAAATGGCGCAGCCGATTACCAGGAATGCAATTTTCACCTGTAACACATGAGTTATATTTTGTATATGAAGGTATACAGCCATATAATTTGCTTGCCAAATTATCAGAGATGGGCAGTAGTTCAACTACTAGTTAAATTACTTTTACAGTTATTATTGGGTAGTTATAACTACTTTGTGTAAAGTAATTACAACTACCTAGTTTAATTACTTTACATCGTAGTTAACTATGTAGTTCAACTACTACCAATAATGCTAATAAATAAGTACTGTATTTTCAGAAATTTGCAGTGCTGCTGTAGAGTGTCTTTTTAATATGGCAGATTAAATACCAAGAAAGTGCAAGATTTCAGATAAATTGTATGAAGACATGTTTAAATGCATTCCTCCATGATATATAAAGCTAATCCGCCAAATTTGAAACAAATAATAAAATACCTATCACAGCATATAAAAAAACGCTAACTTTTTAAACTATCCAGTTGCAACAGTGGAGAAGTAGTTGAGAAAATTAGTTACAATTATACTCAACTATTTTAAAGTAGTTAGAAAAGTAATTGTATTTACCTTTGCAAAATTGTAGTTAACTAGTAGTTAAAATTACAATATTTAGTAGTAGTTGTAGTTCAATTACTTTGCCCGTCACTGCAAATCATCAGTAGCAAAAATGTGACTGAATACATTTTATTTAAGAGTTGATCAGTGATGCATCGTAAACAATGCACTCTTTTTTACACTATAGGCCTAGACTATTTCCAGTGTAAATAGTCAATTTTGATGGATGGTGTGATATAACAACGTTAATAGTATAAAGTTTGACATGAGTTAACAATATTTACCATATGCCAAAAGTGGTCTGCATTCCCCATTCAGCGTGCCATTGAAAAATGGAGCAATGACACAGCATTTGCTATGACAGTCACTGTTGTCACGACATTTAATAGTAACAGATCTATTTACAGTAACCTGAAAAAAAATAATATAAATACACAGGGTGTCCCTTTAAGCAGGGTGTCAAGTCTTTATCTAGCGAATTAAAGCGAATTTTGAATAATGGTTTAAAACATCATTATATATATTTATACAGTATATTATATACTAAATTAGGTATTTACATTCTGATATATCTATACATTGTGTTCAAACTTTACACATAACGTATTCATTATTGCTTTTGATTTTTAGAAATGATTGCTGAAATGTTTGTAAATGTATTTTGCGACGCAGCTGACTGGCTTGTAGAGATTGGTTTACTTGTAAAATTATAAAATTAAAAAATAATATTTTTTATTAATATTAAAATTATTATAAAATTAATATAATTCAAATTATAATTCAAATTTTGAGCTTTTGTATGTACATATGTTATGACTTTTTTTATGTATTACGTATACAAATTATCGTATAATCTTGTCATTGAAATAATTATTTGGAAGTCCATTATTTAGCGTAATTGATAGGGACTTTAGAGACACCCTGTATATTAACTATAAACGTGTACCACACATTTTTCTACAAGGTGTTTGGCAAGAAACTCAAAAATCCATTGATCATATACTTTATAATGGATGCTCGATTTTTTAGACATCCTGTATATTGGAAATTGATTTCTAAAAACTGCATAGATTGGTAAAACCACATAGATTGATTTTTTATAAACTTTGCGATGGGAAAATATTTTTTTCCAAATGTTTTTCCACATTTCTGTTGAAATTGAGTAGGCATCAAGCTTTCAAAAGAAAATCTTGCAAAACGCTTGAGGGGAAAAAATGTGGTGTAATAACATTTAGCTTACCTTAAGCAAAATCATGCCAGCTACTAGTATGAATAGTTTCGTGATTGTCATTTCTTTACGCACACACACACCTCTTCATCCGCCTCGAAATTGAAAAATTTTGAGTTTAAAAAAAAAACAAGATTTTCATACACAAAAGAAAATGGTCTCGAAAAATAGAGCGACAAACCTGGATGTGATGATTCGTTTGTCATTTAGAGCCCATTTACGGCAGATTGGAAAATTCTGACACTAAAATTTTTTTTCCCCTTACGCTTTTTCCGTTGTCGTCATCATCAACATTATCATCAATGAAGGTGTGGGATACAAAAAAAAATAAGGAAATGACGATCAACAGAGCGAAAAACAGTGTTTATCTGTCATTGTTACAGAAGCAATAATGCGTAGAAAGGTAGTGAACCTTAACCACCAATAGGATTCATTCATAAACATTGGTTTATTGCCATTGAAAATTTTAATTCAGGAATGTGGATTTACGGATATAAATGTATATGTGTGTGAGTGTGTACAGTGTCCCAAAAATATATACAGTACATTAAATTAAATATAATTTAAATGATAGTTTAACCACGGATTTATACGAGTAGTTTAATCTGTATACATTTTCATTATACTCTTTATATTAGCTTCACTTGTGAGTGAGCGAACTGGGAATTGAACTATACTGTCATCTACAGTCGTTTATGAGAATATACTGTATAGTCCAATGTACCAAAAACGCATAAATCTAGAACCGGATAAGTCCTTCACATAAATCAAAAACCGCATAGTTCAATGTGAAAAAAAATTGCATACATAAATAAATTACCGTCGAAAATTGCAGAAATTGAAAATGAAATTACTGCAAAACTCGCATAAATAAAATATCGAATTACTCAACGATCGCATAAATTTTAATTCGCATAAATCTAAATTTTCATAAAACGAAACATGCAGAAATCAAACATGGATTGGTTTGCTGTATGTAAGCCACTAGTTGGCTGCATAGTGGTGAAAGCATTTAATTGACACGTTCACAATTGTCGAAATTTTTTATATTTTCTTTAATATACTGCATACTATACACATAACAGTCGTGTTCTTCGTAGTAAATGAAAGCTGTTTATCGTGTTTCAAAGTTGTTGACTTTCCAGATAAAAAATTTTAAACAACTTAAGATCTAAATATTTTGTTAAATTTGTGTGAAAAATGTTGATGGGTGGTTCGCTTTATCAGGATTATCATTTCAGTACAATTAGTTTTTGAAAATGAACCAAAATAACGGTATTGTGACACTCCGAAATGTCACCTTCGAGATTTTCAATGTCATTCTGGTGATTTTCAGTAATAAATTTAATAATATAATGGCAATATATTGTATACATACAACTGTTCTTAGTGATGCAGGGTAGATATTGGTCAGTTTCAACATTTTCTATTTTTTGGTTATGGTTGAAAATATTTCACGGCTTACGATTTTGTTCAATTTATGTGAAAAATAAAAGGTCAAGTACAAGTGTGATCCGCGCACCGAGGGTTCCGTACCTTCGCAACCTATGTAATCGAAAACGTTGTTGTTGTTAATAATGTAAAATGATGTTTCTGAAACCATGGTTAATAATATATTCAATAGTATATTATTAGCCATGCTGAAACAGCTAAAGGAAAACCGATCTTTCATGTCGTCAAAAACTTGTGTGCTTGTGGGTCAAAACTCACAAACTAATGACATTTATGTTCTGTATTGCCCCAAAATGTAAAATGTCTACAACATTTCAAATACTATTTTCGATTTTTGGTAAAATTAATACACAATAGGGTAAAGTGACCAAATCCTGGCCACTGACCAAATACTGGCCTACTACAAATATTACATCGTTACGACACAATCAAATGCATAATCGTTGCGTTTGTAAGCCTGCTGAGAGCTTTGAGGTTTCGGTTTCATTTTTAAACAACTTATTTCGCCTAAAAAGAATCGTTTTAGTATAAAAAACCCACTTCAGACGACAAGCATCATTCGGTATCAAAGGAAACAGAGGAAGTATTTCGGCGGGAGTTGAAAGTTTGCTCTGGAAACTTCTTAAACGCTACGATGCCAGCCAAAAATAAACAAAATCCACGTGATCGCACATTTGTTAAGTATTTTCAAGTT
>JAQIWH010005920.1:0-13742 GCA_034695005.1 Cryptops parisi | reverse complement strand
TGATTTTCTCTCTCAATCATGCGAAAACGGAAATCTTATGAAGTCGTATTCCATGTGGAATTTCCTCTACTGGAAGTAGTTCAAATTTATAGTTAAAAGTCGTTAAAACTAAAAAAAACACTAGCGCCACAAGTGGCTGACAGAAGAGTAACAGAAGAGTACTAAACTCCATTATAAGGTTACGAGAAAAATAAGAAATGCGAAGAGTTAAAAAATAACCCGGGTTTTTATTGGATGCAAAAAGCGTAGCCGCTAGGCGTTTGTGCGTCCAATAAAATCCGGTTCAAATTTGAACATCTTACAAATTCATTCTAAATAAAGAAAATAGCAACTTCCTTTGTATGAAATGCAAATAAGGACAAAAATGAGCTAAAAAACCAAATCTTTTTATAACTTTATTTCTATAGCCCAGGCAAATGACCTCGATTAAATGATGTAAAAACACACTATGGACTTTACCATTTATCAAGCTTCTTTTTCTACTGTATTTCCTGCTTCAATAAAAATCATTAAATAAAAAAAAATAAATAAACATTAAAATAAAATTTTTAATCTTTCATCTTTCAAAACAAAAAGTTAAGGCTAAATGTACTGAAACACCAAAGACTTAATAAATAAATAAATAAATATAAACAAATATGGCGATTGTCTTGAATTTACCATTGGCTATTGTTAAAACTCTTAAGCCAATTTAATCAAAAAATGGTAGCCAAAAGAAGTTGATTGTCCTTAATTAGTAGGTTAATCTTTTATTTTCTTACGAAAAATTCCAGCTATTTCATTCTTCCTAGATTCTACATAACTTCGTATTATTTTTCTCAAGCTCCTTAATCACTTTCTACCGTTGGCCTTTCTATTGGGGGTACTTCTATGAATAGCCTAGAACTCCACCAACCTATATAATCTACCCCACCAAAAATAAAATTACACATTCTTTCTAGGTTTATGAGATTTTAAACTCTTTGATGTCAGATTAATATCACGAACTTTTCTTTTCTTGTACCAATAGGTACGACACAATAAAATGAAAGATAAGCTATATGCAGGACATCAGTAGACATGTTTCTGAAATATGTTTATATATATATATATGGAGAAAACTGACGAAGTTTGAGATATTATCTTTGAGTGTGTCCAAAATCCATGACCAATTACTTTCAGAACCATGACTTAAAAAAGGATTATGGGTAATAAAAGTGGACATTATGCTCGCGACTATTCATATTGTGATGACTTAACAATACAAATTCTGCTTCAAAGGGCTATCAATTTTAAACAAAATTAAACTTATGTCAACATCCTATGATACAGTATTTTTCATGCTATTCATCACAAATCATTTAAAATCTAAAATTTTAAAATTAATTTTTCTAACTGTCAAAATATAAGTGTTCAGTTGATTCAATTAATGTCAATTAAGGATAATGTCCAATGACCGAATAACTTATAACAAAAACAGTTAAATCTCGTTTCTATTTTTAATCATATAAATAACTATATAAACCAACCTGAAAAACAAAAACAATAAAAAATATCTTAAACTCTTTAATAGCCTATTAAATGTAACGCTATAACACTTAGTTAAAAGATTTAAACCTGACACCGATTTAACAAAAACCGTTCATAGCACGCGATTGGTATATTACACTTTTGATACAAAGTTCTATAAAAACAACTCACTTTAAAAAAAGTAAAACGATAATCATAACTTTCAATACTACACTCTTAAAATATTATTCATATGCAGTATAATATACTATCCAAAATACAGGGTGTCGGAAAAAATACCGTAAAGTATATATCGTTTTACATATATTAGTAATGCAGTATACAGTACTTTTTAATCCTATAGTTTAGTCAAAACTCAAATTCAGTTAAAACCCGATCTCATTAGTCGAAACCCGATTAACCTCAACCACGAAGGTTAGGTCAGTTGATGTGGCCGAAGACCACCAAACGCAATAATTGCAAGTTCTATCAATTAATTCTAGTTTTGACTAGTGAGCACTGGAATTTGACTATTCGGTTTTTGACTATAGCATGTACCCAATATTTCTTCTGTAGTAGGTTAAACAAGTTTTTATTTTGAAGTGTGTATTTTGGGTCACCCTTTACATCTAGTGTGGATTTACATTTGTTTCTATTTTATTTAACTCAAAAAAAGTAAATACGGCAGCATAATCTAGGTAACATCTTCGTGGGTGTTGTAGAGCAATTTTTACTTTCTGCTCGGTCGGTACTTTGTTTCCGCGTTTCACACTTTGCTGTTTCGATTTCAGCCAGTAACGGGTGGGTGGTCAAGTGCACCATTTAAGCGTGGGAGGAGTCACTATTTACTAGTAGTACTACTACACCTCGAAAATCATAATTGTACCACTAAACATTGTTCCTTTTTCCATTCCGCCCTTCAGTGAAAAATACACCCAAACGATTCGAGTCTAACCTATCTATCAAAGAGGTCACTTTTTTTTCGGTTCACATTTATTTCACCAATAATAAATATTGGGTATGCGCTTTTAAGTGTAGGTTTTGACACGTGGGTTGGAAGAATCTGTCCAAAAGTAATGTATGGCCAGTTGACATGACCCGGTCGACACGAGCGAACTCTATCTGAGCAATTAAAATCGAATGACATAGAACCGATGGGTTGTTTGTTGGTTCTTTTTCAGATTTACAGCTGTTTTAACTGGGATAATAAATAGGTCTATTAAAAATGCATTCATATTTTTTTCTCATAAAAAAAACATTAAAAGAATGTGGTGGCTATGATAACCACGTGAAATCTACAATTAAACCTTGTTGTTAACACTCGTGTTGCTTCGCAACATTCGTTCACCCGTGAATACACTATGTTAATTGTTCACTCTCGCGTTGTTGTGGCGTTATGATATTTTGTAACAGGTAACGTTGGATATGTTTAAAATGTATATGTGCACAATTAATTAATGTGTGTTCAAAACTTTACGCTTCAGCTATGTGCGTGATGTATTTTCTATAACCATACCCAATGCTCTCCATCAAAAATGGCGGGGAATTTTTTTGTTTTAATTACGAAATTCGTTGTTTTATCTCATGTTGCTTCGCAACAATGCTTACGTGGAGCAGTATAATGATTAATGAATACTATGACTCTTACTTTCTTGGGCGGGGTTCCAAAGACATTTAAGTGTCATGTGATGCTGTGTCATATAACGGTGCACTTGTTTAGCCAATGGCACGCCGATGACAAACTTACAAAAAGATTTTTATCGTTTTATATTATAGTAGATACGTTTTATACATGTGTATACGTTAACATGTGCAATAGCTACAGTATAAGTAACGATTCCTTTACTAATAATGACTGTCTCTTCGTAGGTCGTGATTCTCCCAGAGCAGCGGTGGATGGAGGTCCTCTCCCAGGGGCTCGCTTAGTGAGCATCTCCATTGCCAAAAATATCTCGAGGCCTCACCCCACCTTTTCTGTGATGCTGATGATGTGGGGTCAGTGGGTCAATCATGACGTCACGAGCAAACTGGACACGCCAGGTGAGTGTTGCGTCAACCCGAAATAGACACTCGTTTCACTCGGCACGCGTTCGACCGTTTTCTTGTTGTACTAAGACGTCACGTGATTTAAAGAGAGACCACGCACAACAAACGCGAAAAAATTAACAAAAGTGAATCCACGTGCGACATTTAAAAATTATCCCCGCATTTTTTTTTTAAATCATAATTCCATTGTCTCGATTATCATCGGTGACCGCGTTTTGTTTGTTCTGTTTTGAATATGTAGATGGAAAAGTAAAACAAAAGAAGGGAGTTGTGTTGTCTCGCAAAAATGTGCTCTAGTTCACTGATAAAACCCAAAACAATCGTATGAACAAATTAAAATGACATAAAATATTTTTTCGCCATTTTATTGTCGGACTTGCTCTTAACAGTGGCAATATCACCTAAGTTGACGCCCATTTTCATCCATAAAAAATTCCATTTACAGGTGTAAGAAATATTTGTCGTTGCGACCAATCACCGGAAGAACGTCATCCGGATTGTATCCCAATTCCTGTTCCTCCGGATGATCCATTCCATTCCCAATATGGCCGAACGTGTCTTCCATTCGTTCGATCTGTACCTTACACGGGTCCCATCCAATTTCGTAAGTTTTCTGTCAAATTTTTCATTTCGTACAGTGTCCAAAAATTCACTTCAATCTTTAATAACCTGAACTGGTAAAGTGATTTTTCGGACACTGTGTTTTTTATTCGTCGATATTGTTCTTCGTTGCGTGAATTCCATTTAACTACCGGTAATAAGTTGTTGTTTTTTGTGTAATATAATAAAAACAAGTAACCATCGGACCGACCAACTATTTACACGGATGGTTAAATAAGGCTGATAAATGTCGTGGTGTCAACTTCCAGTCGTGTGGACGAGTTAATCATAGCTATTTGTGAATTTCCTGATCCGTGGTTGGTATTCGTTTTTCACCTTAAGATGGAAAAAACAGACAAAACACGCGAGTGAAGGTTTATACTAAAATGGTTTATACCAAAACGGCTACCGTTATAAAAAGAATTACTTTGGAATTACCGATATAAAAAAAGAGTACTTTTGCTTGTGGCTCTTGTTAGGTTAATTAAACAAAAACGTATTGAATGCATGATTAATGAACGAGAAGTGATTAACATTTGATTAACTAGCCTTAAATACCAAGTGATTCAAAGTAAAACTAATGCCAAAGTTATTTCAAAAGTTATAAGACTTGCGTTAGAATTGCGAAACATTACTTAAAAAGTCTCATATAAAATAAACATTACAATTTTGT
Source organism: Cryptops parisi (assembly GCA_034695005.1). Taxonomy (NCBI): domain Eukaryota; kingdom Metazoa; phylum Arthropoda; class Chilopoda; order Scolopendromorpha; family Cryptopidae; genus Cryptops; species Cryptops parisi. The sequence goes on along the minus strand of JAQIWH010005920.1, from coordinate 8,935 downwards.
CTCAGTCTCTGTAACGTTATCACGTGTAGGACCATATTTACAAAAGGTTTACATTGTATGTGCCTATGATCACGTGTTCTTCCAGTAGTTTTAAACAATGGTTATTCACGTGATCTGAAAATAGTTATAATTTAAAACAATAGTTACGCGCGATATCAAGTAATTTACCTTCAGTTTTAAACAATGGTTTTAAAGATGATTACGTGCTAATGATTTTAAACAGTCACGTGCAGGGTTATGTTCCGTTATCTTAGTTTATATTCCTATTCTACTTTAGACAAGTTTTTTATTTAAACTTTGATCAAGCGCACAATCAAGAATTAAGTACACTAAGACACAGTAAAAAATGTGAGAATGTAAAAGATACACAAAAATTAATATTCGACGGCACTGATTCACGCGAATTGCAATCCTAATAAGTGAACATTTTGCAGCAAAAAATGATATACCCTACCAGTACTGTACATGATCTACCAGTAATACCTCTCAAATAAATTCAAAATTACATTTTAAACATCCCTTCAAACAAAAAATATAAGAAATAAATAAACCTACCATTTAAGAATTTCATTTATTTTAAAAAAATAAACGTAATCAATAGGAAACTTATGTCAAACAACCTCAAAACAAATTCTGTTAAACTTGAGCATTTACCGTTTCCCCCGTAAAACCTTTTTCGCTACATTCTGTACCACGGTTCTATTTCATGCAACGCTACACAAACCTTTCTTTATTGCACTTTAATCCAAAAGTTATTTCACAAAACACTCATTTCCTCGGGAAAAAATAAACAACAAACTACAACTATTTCTGAATGGACCATTTTCCGTAAATGTCGGAAAAGCGTCATCACTTGAGATTAAGTTGGTATTTTAATTTGCTTTACGTTTCATTCCTTGTCACCAGTACGTTACGGACCATGGTACGAAAAAGTGTGATAATATCAAACTATTTAGGACTCGACATCGCTTCGAGTCTAATCTAATCTAGCACGACAATGTCGTGGATGTTATTTTGATATGAAAAAAGTTTGACTTTATTTTTTATTTTGACAAAACAAGATTAAATTTGTTGGGTAATTAAGAAGGACACAGATCAAAGTGGTGACGACGAACAAAAATTTATGTCATTCGATTTGCATTTTGTCACGCTATTAAACAGTAGCTCTAAGCTACTATGGCGAGTGAATAAACCCAACAGCTTGTGACATCATTGGGGTATGGCCTGAATACCTCGATGCTTTCCAAGCGAAATATCACACAGAAAAGTATGCAAGGTCGTTGTCGACGGTGACATATCAGTTTCACTCTTATTATGCATTACAGGCAACTCTCGGTTTACTTCGATTTACGAACAGAACGTCACAAATACGTACCGTACTCTAGTTTTTCTTTATACGACGTTTCGGTATTTATTGTTATTTTATTTTAATAATCTTTCATCCCGTTGGAACAGCCAATTACAGACAAAATATAATTGTAATATTGCAAATAGAACTATTAAACTAAATTAGAAATGTTTTTCATGTGAATTACAAATCATATATATTGTATATCAAGTTGCATACAATACATACTTCTCAAACCATATTTGAATACGCAAATCATAAAGCATACACACACATAATAAAACGTATTGTATAAATAAACTATTGACATCCCATGTATGGTTTTACTGCTTTAAATTGGCTACAGTTTCAAATTGGCTGCTTCCGTATACAGTACGTATTGTATACGGACAAGCTCAAGAATGCAAGATCCACATAACGAACAAAAGTATAACGAAAATGATCTTGGAACGTAACTTGTTCGTAAATTGAGATAGGCCAAGCGTAAAGCAAAAAAAAGTGACATCTAAACTGCTTTACTTTATATTATAAAACATGACCATACGTGTTTTTCTAATTTATAATATTAAAAAACAACCAGATAAACATTTTTATGAACATGAAAATAGGATACCAAAATCCTCATAAAGAATAAGGTTCGAGCGATTGTAAGATTAATCGACACCTAATCTCTACACAATTCGCCTCCACATAACAACTTGTCAAAAAAATGACGGTTCTGCCCTTTAACATCTGTTCGTGACAAACCAACAGGTGAAAACGTGACTCGAAAGGTTGATATGTGAAAAAAAAAATACATAACTGTTACAGTTGCAGGTGTAAATCAGACATTCCGGTTAAGAGGATACCATCGCACGTTACGATTTATAACCCCATTTATGGAAATGTCAATACCTAAAAAAAAGCGATGAAGATACCATTGGAAAACGGTTTTTTAATCTCTTCAATGAAACGTTTTTTGGGTGTAACTATTTTCATTTTATTTAAGTCACGAAAGCTGATATATACTCTTATAACGCCAACGAAAATTGGGGCATTGAAAAATAAATTGTGGTTTTGCAACTTTACTATTGCACAAGTAAACGTTTGTTTCGATTTTTTACTATCGCAACTTGTTGATGTCTAATTTTTCAAAGTTCTGTTTTTTTTTTAATAGTAAACAATAATGTCAATGACATGCGGTAACGTTAGCTCGTTTGCTTTAACAGCTTTACCTGAGATTATTATTACAGCCACGACAGATTGAAGTAAAAAAATTATTCTCGTAATAAACCTACATGTTATAACTGTTATTATAGAGAGCCAAATTATATAATGATCGCATTCTTTTCATTTTTTAAGGATATTATTTTTCTAAGGTTATTATGTAGAAATGTAGATCTACTAAAAGTAATGAAAGTTAAAAAAAAATGAACCAGATTTTGTTAAATGCAAACAGCCCCACCGCTAATGGACAAGCAGAAAACAAAAATCCGACTTATATTTGAACATTCACTTATTAAATATATTTTTAAAAAAATATTTAACATCAATATTCCAAAGATTAATTAGTTTTTAGCTTAAATAAATGTAATCTACTATTAAATAAGTAGCGTTAAAAAATAAACCGGATTTTGCTTGAAGCACGAAGACTAAACTAGACATTATCTGCATCAATCAAAATCCGGCCCAAATTTGAACACTCCTGTTTTTTCACTTTTAAAAAAAAAATATAAAATTGCTAAATTTTGAAATATTATAAAATTAAATTAGTAAACATATTAATAACAAATATGTTCGTTTATAAAAAAAATATATTACACTTTTTAAACTTTTAAGTCAAATTTGCGTTTAGAAGACCAATTATTTGTTACACCCTGTACAAAAGTAATTGACCTCTAAAAAATGCACTTTTTCTAATTTTTTTCACATTTTATAAGTATATGATAAAAAGTCTTTTGTAATCTTTTCTTTCTTAACATGTTTCCTACTGATAAACATCAACGAAATGTGTGTGTACATAACATGCAACAGGAGGTAATTTCCCAACTTTTTATTCGCGTGGGAAAAAATAAATGGAAGAGAAAAAGTGACTTACAATTCATTCGTCTGTGACTTCAGGGATAACAAATTAAATAACAAATTATATAAACAAAAAATTTTTTTAAGGGAAAAGATCTATTGTTTAGTAAAGCGTGAACAATTTCCTAAGTTTAACGACCGATGGCGCTACGAAGCAAGTGCTCGCAAGTTTCGATTGTCACTTTCTATCATGTAAAGTTCTATTATCTTTTATCCAATATATTTATTTTAAGTTAAAAAAATGAGTAACTTCACATGCTTTTTATACGTCTGTCGAAAGTCGATATCGATACTTATGTGAACACTTACAAAAAAATTAAATTGTAAAAAAAGTTGTGAAATCGTAAAAAAATAGAAAAAACAACTTATTCAATAGTGGAACTGTAGTGTTTTTTAGTGGAAAAAAATCGATGTATTGTATTTTAAATTCTGTGTATTTTATAGCATATCGAGAACAATTCAACAACAACACATCCTATATCGACGCTTCTCAAGTTTACGCTTCGACTGAACCTGATGCACTTACTCTACGATCTTTCATAGAAGGTAAATAACCCAACTTTAAAAGTTGTACATATAAAAAATATATGTACAAAACATATAAAAAATATTCATCTTTTTTTCTTCGTATTTTAAACAGGAAAGTTACTAACAACACTGGTCGATGGAAAAGATTTACTACCACTCGTTGGTGAAACACTCGATACTTGTACGATGCGTTGTTTCAGAGCAGGTAAGACACGTTTCAATTTGTATAAAAATTTAGAACAAATTTTCATAAAAAAATTAATTTTACAAAATTTATATAAACATTTGTCAAAAATTTAAAAAGAAACATACCTTTTTAGAGTGTTTTTATAAATTCTATAAAATCGTATAAAAGTTGTATACGATTTTTTAAAACATTTTTATAAACAATTTATAAAAATTCTGTAAGTATTTTATAATTATTTAACAATTTAAACAAATTTTTGCATAAATTATAAAAATTTGTAAAGCAAAAACCAAATAGTCGAAATGTTTATAAAAAATATTTAAAATATTAAATTTTAATTGTAACATTATTTATTAAAAAAAAAATTAAATAATTAAAAAATATAACTTTTGCTTATAATTTTTTTAACTATTTTTTGGAACATTGAAAATTATAAAAAAATGTTTTTACATTTTTATAATTTTAAAAATGAATTTGTACAGGTGACAGTCGAGTCAACATGTTACCCCCACTGACGGCCATTCACACCGTATTTCTGAGAGAACATAATAGGTTGACAGATATTCTCGGTCATCTCAATCCACACTGGGATGATGAACGACTATATCAAGTGAGTCTCGATTAACCTATTTTTTAAAAAAAAATAAAAACCTTTAAAACAAAACGTCTGGCAAACTTTAAAAAAAGAAAATTCAGTCAGTCCAACGTTGTCGCGTGCCAACGAGATTTAAGGATTAAAACGTCTTCTTTTGTGATCATCGTTGAAATGACTCAACTTGTGAAAAGCATTACAAAATTGTCCATAGAGAACGGCCAATCAATCAATCAATCAAAGAATAATCAAGTTTCACCAAATCGTCACTCTTGACCTGGTGGTTTGGTTTATAAACCAATAACCTATATAGATTAAAACCGATATTGAACTTGTACAAAAGGTATACAACAAAAAATAAATAAATAAATAAAGAATAGACCAGCGAAATTGTTAAGATCAGCGAAATTACGGCAACAACTGCTCATTCAGCACCTCGTTGACGAAATAAAAAATAATTGAGATCACTCTATCGATAGGTGAAGAAAATTATCAAGTACCAGTACAGTATCGCCAATGGCGGAATGGTTTCGAGTCTGTTTCAACCTCATTTCGTGTCAACTCCTTCACATTTTTCTCTACCTACGCAATACTTACAACAAAAAAATACATCTAAAAGTGTATCATTTTTTTACAGTCAAATGCCATTAATAATCGGTGATTAAACGTTAACCTAAAACGACTTCGTGCACCTCGGGAAAATTGATAAATAGTTAATTTTTTTTATTTTATATAAACATTGTATATACGTAGTTATGATTCAGAATGCATAAAAGTACGTTCTTCGAAAACGTTAATTAATATTTTGTGTTAATGTGTTTTTTCCCCGTCTATACAGGAAGCTCGACACATTGTGGCGGCTGAGATGCAGCATATAACTTATAACGAGTATCTACCACTCGTTCTGGGGGAAGACTATTTGGAGAAATGCGAACTCAAACTAGAAAAACACGATTATTATCGAGGATACGCGGAAACGGTCGATGCGACTGTTTTCAATGTTTTTGTGACAACGGCTTATCGGTTCGGTCACAGTCTTATCCAATCGCTGTTCATCAAGTAAGTTCTTGGTTAACACTTTTTGTGATATATACAGCACGTAATTTATGGATATAAAAGTACATTTAAGTACAACTGCTGCAATGTATATATACAGAACGTACAATTTGGGCATACAAGATGTACCATAGAATAATATGCTGGGACCAAACATATACATACAAATAATTTATAGATGTAGTTATACACAGCACAATGTATATATTATATTTATGTACAGGTATATTTGGTACACATATACACTTGCAGTAGTTATATAGGTAAACATACACCTCGTATATAAGTATACATACATGGTTGTCGATTCATGCGGGGTTGTGTTTTGCGACAAGTGAAAATCGCATATATCGAAGTTTCAACTAAGTGAGAACATTGGACAACTTCAACGTTCGGGTGAGCATTTGTGTCACAAATCTCGCATAATGGCAAAATTTTTCTCGCATATAGCGAGAAATACTTTTCTTTTGTCGCATATAAAAAGTAGCATATATCGGGATGTTACGTATAAAATACAAATACTGTATATAAATACATATATACAGAAAGTTCACAATTTATGCGATTTTGGTAATATGAAATCTTCCCAGATACTCGTTATATGCTAAAAGATATTATAAAAATATTGTTAATATAGTGAGTAACCTGCAGTCACTGCACCAAGTTGTCTGAACGCTGGCGTTTTTGCCACTTCACGGAAATTTCAATGTATGCGATTTTCGGTTTACGAACGTGTACGGAACTTGATCCTCACCTAAAACAACGATCTTGTGTACGCATAAATGTACAGCGCACAGCTTTATAATAGAAACTCACGATAGCTAACTTTTCTTTGTATAACAGGAGTGCTCCCGACCACTCAATTTTGGACGTCGAACCCCTTGGAAGGGAATTCTTTTTGTCAACACCTCAAGTAGACCCTGGGCCTGGATCTCTTCTTCTTGGAACCGTCAACACCCGTATGGAAAAATCGGACCATTTGTTTAGCGAACAGGTTCGACATGTTTCAACTCACCGACTTTCTTGAAAAAATAACTAAGAACTTTCCCCTAAAATAAAATCACAATCTTTGGCGTTCTTAAGATTACCAATTTCCTCTTCGACGATCTGGGTTTCGTGCTTGGCAACAGAGATTTGTTTTCCATCAACGTTCACCGAGGAAGAGAAAATGGTATCCCATCCTACACTGCTTGGAGAGAATACTGTGGACTCAGTGTTCCTCACTCGTTCGAAGAGTTGGAAGGACTCATGCCAACGGAAGTGATCATCGATTTGAACCATCTTTACAGGTACGTATTCACACTGTCCGACATTGACCCGTCCACCGAAACACGATTATCTAACTCGTCGTCCATCGATTCTTTAGAGCTGTAGAAGATGTGGATTTATTCCCAGCAGGGATAGCCGAATATCCCGCTCCAGGATCTCTGATTGGTCCCACGTTTGCTTGTATCGTAGCTATGCAATTTAGAGTCCTACGAAAGGGAGATCGTTTCTGGTACGAAAATGGTGGACAACCAGGATCATTTACTAAAGGTAATTTGACTTCATACAGTGAAATCTGGTTATTATGATCACTTTGGAACTGCGTTTTTTTGATAATTATAACCGATTGATAAGCAGTGGATAAAAATGCATTAAACAGTGATTATGATAACCGGATTTCACTGTATACTAGGATATAGTGATGATAAGTTTGTTTTAATCTGGTAATTTATTACGGTGACTTATGAATATTTCGATATATTTTCAGCTCAATTGGAAGAAGTTCGAAGAACGACATTCGCCAGGATAATTTGTGACAATGCGCACGAATTTGTAGAGACCATTCATCCTTATGTGATGCAGGTGCCATTTCGCAGGTAAACTATAGGTCAATATAAAACATCTAAACATCTAAACACCACATCCAACTCTAAACATCTAAACATTAAATCCTAGTTGACAGACTTTAGTGAAAAACATGTTTCTACAAACAGACTAACTCACCAAAAATCCTCGTTTAGTGATGAGTGACGTAAATACAACCCCGTTTAACGTTGTCTTAAATGTACCTAAATAAATGATAATCGCGTTAAATAAAGTATATAACATGGTTTTTAACCTTGCTTACAGAACATTAATTCTGTAAAAAATTTTTCCTGATTCAGCGCTGCGTTCTAAGAAACCAACTGTCAAGTGAAAAATAAGTGAAAAATCTCGAAAAAATGAATAAGATAAAAATACAAAAATTGTTACGTGTTTCAACATGACGTCAGCGTACACTTTCTCCACTAGACGAGTTTTACAAACTTAAAAGTCAGACATTAAACACGGTCTAGCTTTAATTAACAAAAATCCGAACCCCTACTTTTAGTTCACCTGGTCCTGCCAAGTGATAAATGACATTCCAACACGACAGGCCATAATTTCACTCCACACACACACGCGAAAAAAACAATCTTTACAAGAAACGTGTAATAGCAACTTCCGAATCGCGTGTTTTCATTCCTGTACTCATTACGTTATTGAACCATAAATTCGAAATCGAATTCGCCAATTCATCAATCAACAAAACAGAAAAAAATAGCCCTGTCATTAAAAACTCGTTAACGGTCTATCCATTATAGATGTCTCTAAAAAAGAACTAGATTCAATATACGAGTGATTTTTTTTTGTGACATGTCACGAAACGTATAGTTGTTGGTAGATACTTATTGAGTTACCACCTTCGCCCGGAGCGCAGTTAAGAGTTCGATCACCTTAAATAACCCTTTAGATGGTCTAATATAGTTTATGAATGAAAATGATAGAGCACTGTCACTGTCACTGTTAACGCCCATCTTCCAACTGTCGAAATTGAACCGTCTTTTGTAGGTCGACGACACTATTTTAACTAATATCATCGGAAACGATATAATTTTATATCGACAGTGATTATTACATTCCTATTTTCTTGACTTATTGAGCGATTGGAATGCTTTATTTAGTCAATGTAATAGATTTAGTAGCAAGAAACCTTACTCTCACTACAATATTACACTGTCAGTCTGGCACTTTGAAACTTGTTCAACCGTTTCAAAGTTTGACTAAGATAAATAATGTACATTACCTATAATAGTTGTCTAGATCTGTCACTGACGTTAGTGACCACGCGAGTTTAATTTTATTCTCTCACTAACGC